>BQNB010011761.1:56327-80627 GCA_026074375.1 Tanacetum coccineum | reverse complement strand
TCACCAGCAACAATGAGATATGGGTTGCAATTCTTCAAGGCCCAGTATGCACGGTGTTTAATTTCAAATGGTAAGTAGCAGTTCTTTCCATATATGAGTTTGTAGGGTATGGTACCTGTTTGTGTTTTGTAAGCAGTGCGAAAAGCCCACAGAGCGTCATCAAGTTTTCTTGACCAAATAACAGGATTATCTTTAACAGTCTTTTCAAGAATTCTTTTAAGAGCTCTGTTCGTGTTTTTAACTTGACCACTAGTTTGAGGGTGATATGATGTAGAGAAACGGTGGTTAACTCCATATCTCTTCATTGTCTTTTCTATTATTTTGTTACAGAAGTGAGTACATCGGTCGCTGATTAGAGCGTTGCGCATTCCAAAACGGCAGAATAGTTTCTTTAGAAAAGTGATAACCACTCGGGCATCATTGGTTGGTAAAGCTTGAGCTTCGGCCCATTTAGATACGTAATCAACAACGACAAGATTGTATTCAAACTTATGTGATTTTAGGAATGGTCCCATAAAGTCAATACCCTATATATCGAAAATATAACATACTTGAATCTTGGTTAAGGGCATCTCATTACATTTCGA
The DNA here is from genome assembly GCA_026074375.1 of Tanacetum coccineum. Taxonomy (NCBI): domain Eukaryota; kingdom Viridiplantae; phylum Streptophyta; class Magnoliopsida; order Asterales; family Asteraceae; genus Tanacetum; species Tanacetum coccineum. The sequence goes on along the minus strand of BQNB010011761.1, from coordinate 80,040 downwards.
TATATTTCTCGTCTTTTGGCATGCTTCACAAAGTTGAACTAGAGTATGAGATTCTTTTATGATCGTTGGCCAGTAAAAACCTGAGTCTAGGACCTTTTTAGCGGTTACATTTGGTCCATAATGTCCACCGGTTGGTCCGTGGTGACATTGATCTAGAATTGTTCAGGTTTTTGATCCGAATACACAGCGTCTGATCATTCCATCAGAACATACATTGAAGAGGTAAGGTTCCTCCCAGAAGTATTGTTTGAGGCCAGAGAAGAATTTGTTCTTTTGTTGGTACGTCATCTCTTTTGGTTTAATATTAGCTACCATGTAGTTTGCAAAGTCGGCGAACCATGGTTCATTTTTGGTGTTAATTTCCATAAGGTCTCTCCAGGAAAGTTGTCATCCACTTCACTGTCATCACTTGATTCGTCATTTTCAATTCGGGACAAGTGGTCAGCAGCAACATTTTCTGTTCCTTTTCTATCCTTGCTTTCTATGTCAAATTCTTGTAAGAGTAAAATCCATCAAATAAGATGGGGTTTTGCATATTGTTTCTTGAATAGATGCTTAAGAGCTGAATGATCGGTGTGAATACTTGTTTTTGATAGAATAAGATAGGATCTGAATTTGTCAAATGCAAAAACTATCGCCATAAGTTCTTTTTTGGTTACGGTGTATTTTTGGTGAGCTGGATTAAAAGTTTTGCTTTCGAAGTAGACTGGGTGAAAGTTTTTACCATCTTTTTGACCTAAGACAGCTTCGACTCCTAAATCACTTGCATCACACATAATTTCAAACGGAAGATTCCAGTTTAGGCTTACGATCACTGGAGCACATGTGAGTTTCTCTTTCAATAATTTGAATGCTTTTTGACATTCATCATCGAACTCAAACGGAGTATCTTTTTCAAGTAGCTTAATTAGACGTCGAGCAATTTTCAAGAAATCTTTTATGAAACGTCGGTAAAAACTGACTTGTCCAAGAAAGCTTCTAACTCTTTTGATATTAGTTGGGGGCGGAAGTTTTGAGATTACGTTGATTTTTGCTTTGTCGACTTCAAGTGCTGCGCTAGACACTTTGTGTCCAAGCACAATTCCTTCTTTGACCATGACGTGACATTTTTCCCAATTAAGGACAAGATGCGCATCTTTACAACGCTAGATCATTTTATCGAGATTGTTTAGGCATTTGTCAAAAGAGTCTCCAAAGACGGAGAAACTGTCCATGAATACTTTGACAGATTCTTCGATCATGTCATGAAAATTGCTAACATGCATCTTTGGAATGTAGCTAGGGCATTGCATAGCTCGAAAGGTATTCGTCTATAAGCGTATGTTTCGAATGGACATGTAAATGTGGTTTTTTCTTGAAGATTAGGATCGATAGGAATTTGAAAATATCTAGAAAAACCATTAAGGAAACAGAAATATTTATTTCCTGCGAGTCTTTCTAACATTTGATCCATAAATGGCAAAGGAAAATGATCTTTTGCGGTTGCTTCATTGAGTTTACGATAATCGATGCATACTCGCCAACCCGTAACGGTTCTTGTTAGAACAAGTTCATCATTTTCGTTTGTGACAACTATAATACCACCTTTCTTTGGTACACAGTGAATAGGACTAACCCAAGGACTATCGGCAATCGGATAGATAATACCGGTATCCAAGAGTTTCACGATTTCTTTCTTAACAACTTCTTGCATATTTTGGATTCAACCTTCTTTGTTTTTGGACAACTGGTTTCTTGTCATCCAGAAGTTGTATCTCATGTTTGCAGAATGATGGACATATACCAGGAATGTCTGTCGTTTTCCAAGCAAAGGCTTCCTTATGTTTTTTAGGACGGATACAAATTTGCTTTTGTTTTGAGTAGATAGTTGAGATGATATGATTACAGGAAGGAAAGATGGTTCTTCCAGGAATACATATTCTAAATTATCAGGAAGGGGTTTAAGTTCAAGATCCGTAGGAGGTTATTTGAGAGATGTTTTGATTTTATAATCGGTGTTGATGGTGATTTTCTCGAATGCTGGTTCTTTGGTATCGAATTCAGACTCAGAATTTTCATCGGCAGTCATTGCCATGAATTCATCAAATTCATAGAAGATTTCTTCTTCGAGAAGGGTTCCTTCGATGGAATGGAGGATTTTGCTTCCTTCGTCTAGAAGAGCGTTGAAATCTTCTTCTAAGATTTCATCGATAACATCGATACTAAAGTAGGTATCATCGTTTGAGTAAGAGTGTTTCATCGCAGAATAAATATTAAAGATCATTTGTTCAGTCCCAACTCCAAGATTGAGTTGTTTCTGTTTAACTCGAATAACTGCATCAGCAGTGTGAAGGAAGGGTCGTCCCAAGATGAGGGGAACTTTACTGTCTTCTTCCATTTTGAGAATAACAAAATCAGCAGGAAAAGTGAATTTACCAACTTCAACGAGCATATTTTCAGCTATTCCAACAAGGTATTGGAACGATCTATCGGCTAATCTTACGCTTATTTTTGTAGGTTTAAGAGTTTCGAGAGATAATTTTGCATATAAGGAATATGGCATAAGGTTAATGCTAGCACCTAAGTCGGCTAAAGCATTACAAGAGAAAGTTTTATTAAAGTTGCATGGAATAAGAAAACTTTCGGGGTCTCCAAGTTTTGGTGGAACTTTATTTTGGATCATCGCTGAACTTTCATCGCTTAGGAAAGTGGCAGAAATTTGTTCGATTTTATGTTTGTTGCTTATGAGCTCTTTGAGAAATTTTCCATAGTTAGGCATTCCGGCTAAGAAGTCGACAAGAGGTACGTTGATTCGGACGGCTCGGATCATGTCGAGGAATTTCCCGTATTGGGCTTCCATTTTTTCTTTTCTAAGGCGTTGAGGATACAGGATTTTTGGTTTGTATGGTTTTGGTAACGGTGTTTCTGTAATTGGTTTCGGGGTTTTAGTCTTTGGTTGTGATGTAGTTTCATCGTCTTCATCATCGCTATCAAAGTTGATAGGGTTTTCAGATTTGTTTTGTTCATTCGGGTTATCTAGTGGATTATAGGATTTACCACTTCTTGTGAAAACGGCATTCACATGCTCATTACGAGCTTGCGGTGGTTGGTAAGCTTTGCTACCTTGTGGGTTTGGTTGAGTATTGTTTGGAAGAGATACAGAAGGTCGTCCAGATTGCTTGTCAGCAAGTCTGTTGAACTTAGTTTCAAGGTTTTGGATTGAAGCTTGCTGATTCTTGGTTACTGTTTCGAGTTGAGTTTTGAGGTCCATGAATGTTTCTTTGATGAAAGTGTTGGTTGATTGTTGAGATTTCATGAAATCATTGAATTATCTTTGAAGATCGTATGGTTTGTCATCGGTGTTGGATCGGTAGTTGTCTCGATTGTAATCATTTCGTCCGCTTAAACGCCAATTATCGCGATTTGAGTCTCGGTCGCGGTAATCATTGTAAAAACGAGTTTTACGGAAAGTTTGCATGAATTTAGTTTCTTCTTCACGGGACATAGGCATGTCATCATCGTCAAGATCGGGTGTTGGTTGTTTAGCACGAGACTAGAGTTCTTTGTACTGAGCATCCATTTTTATGGTCATGGCATCCATTCGGGTCATAATTTTGTCAGTGTCGGTATTACTGCTACCTTCATCAGCGAAAGCAACAGTTTTCTTAAGAGATGATTTGGTTTTTTGATTTTTAGCCGAATCGAGCTTGAGCAAGACTTTATCTTCAAGAAGCTGATAAGCTTGATTTGGTGTTTTATAGAGGAAAATACCACCGGTTGCGGCATTTAGAACTTCTTGAGTTATTTCGCTGAGACCATGATAAAAGATTTTGATAATATTACCTTTAGATAGATTATGACCATGGTAGTTTCGGAGCATTTCCTTCATATGAAGCTAAGCATCAATTAGAGATTCATTTTCATGTTGAGAGAAAGCATGGATTTCTCCGAGGATTCGGTGAAAGAGAGCTGGGGGAAAGAATCGGCTAATGAAAGCAGTTCGAAGTTCATCTCACGTTTCAATAGTTCCTTCGTTGAGTTCGTCCAACCATGTTTTTGCTTCTCCAGTGAGTGATATGGGAAACATCATCAGGCCGACAGCTTCATTCTCGGTATCTCTGTATTTAAACATATCGCATATTCCGAGGAATTCATGAATGTGTTTATGAGGATCGGTTTTGGTTCTACCATCAAATTGGTTTCCTTTGATGAGAGTCAAGTGGTTACCTTTAATAGCAAATTCGTTTGCGGTTTCAGGAATAGTGATTGCGGAACCGGGAGTCAGAGCAACAACACGGTCGGCAGCCCAAATGGGTTCATCATCCATCGGATCGTAATTTCGAAAAATATCAAGAAAGTGACGAAAGTAATTGATGTTGAGAATTGGCGGGTAGACAATTCTCGGGTGTCGTGGTGGATTGTTTCTTTGATCGTATGGAACTCTTCTGCTTCATCCACAAAGTCTTCGATTCAGAGTACGTTCAGGTTCAGGTAATGGTTCAACTAGTTCAGAATTGGAAGCACGTGTATGCGATCCAAGGGAGAAATTGTTTGGCTTAGTTTGCCAGAAAATTGTACGGCGGATTTTTGAAAAAGAGGGGGAGTTAAAGTAATTTTCAGAGTTGACTATAGAACAGATTAAAAATCCCTGGCAGTGGCGCCAAAAACTTTGATGTGTTTCAAAAGCTTTAAATTTATAATGACTGAAAATACCAATTTTATTATAGGGAAACACACGGGTAAAAGTATAACCCACGTATGTAGTAAAATATTTTTTAGGTAAGACCCAGGTTAGTTGTTTGTTGTTTGGTCGTCCACATGGGATTTGAGTAGTTTTAGATAATCAAAAGAAAATAGACCTTTAACTGAAAAAACCTCTTTGTTTTACCTAGTAGATAAAAAGATTGAACTTGAAAATGGAACCTTTAAACTTACAAAAAGGATTTTTTCGTCAGAACAACTTTTACAAATTAACTTAGATTAACTCAAGACTTATATTTAGTAGATTATACCGAAATGTTGTCACTTAAATAGTTAAGTTACTTATTATATTAAACCTTATTTTGGTTTTACCAAGTTTACGAAAGTGGATTTCTCGACACGAAGCGGATAAAGATTACAACAAAATCTTTAAAACCACTATAAAAATCATAACGGGTCATTTTTTCTACCTAGACCGATATGAAATATATAATCAAGTTGATAAGCAAAAAATCGATAAGATAGGAGTAACAGGATTGCAAACATAACTTGAGATTATAAAGATCACGACAACAAAAACACTTGAGCCCATGATTTCATAACATCACCGTGTAGGTCATTAGAGATTAGGGCCACTCAGGGCTTAGTGGTTCATTGAAACAATAAGCTTGATTCAACAATAAACTTCATCATTATCACTAAATAAACTAGAATGATGATCTTACTTCGAGCTAGGTTGTTTGATCTTGATGTTCTCGAATGTTTAGTAAAGAAGTGCGGCGCACAAGAGAATATGTGCGGCGTACTTGGGGTATTAATGCAGCAGCATTAAAGTTTTCATTTATTCTTCGTAGTCAGATGGGAAGTGCGACGCAAAAAATAGTAAGTGTGGCGTACTTATGGAGTTAATGCTGAATTTTGACTAAGTCTTTATTTCATGACTTGAGGAGAAGTGCGGCGCACATTTGCACTTTAGAGCTTGAACTTTATCTTTTCTTTGTTTATTGTTTTCTTTATCATATAAATACTTGATTTGTTGTGTTTATCCTCGGGATGTCTTCAAGTGAACCTGCAAGCAATTCATGCTATTAAGTATAAAAAGTTCACGAGAAATGATTAAATATATGTAAATAACGCCACCGAAAACATGTATAATTTGGGCGTTATTAGTCTCCTTGAATTTAATGACCAAATTTGTCCTCGTTTCATACTCGAGTTTTATAGTCAATTTCAAATTAATTATTTCGACGAAGGTCAAATGTTCATCGAGTTCGTGATTCCAAATCAATTCTTTTCTTACTCTCTTGAAGAATTTGCTCAAATTCTTAACATACCTTGCGAGGGTGCCTGGTCTTTACTGACAAATGGTTACTTGACGAGTTGGCAAATGGTGTCCCTACAGATGGTCCATATTAAACCAACCCCCTTCTCCTAATGGCATCATTTCGTATATTCGAATTGATCGAGAAGGTCAAGTCCATCGCATCTGTCATGAGGAAGAAATTGATGTTCATGAATATCAAATTCTCACTCATGAAATTGTGCCAACCCTAAAGCCTTTGGAAGAAATTATCCGAGAAAACATTTTCTGTCTGGGGGTAATCGGGAACATGTTCCCGCGTGTCTTTGTTACATGCTCTATTATGTTGCTAACTTGGAAAAATTTAATCTCGCTTATTATATGGCAAAACGAATGGAGTGGGTCACTAGACAACCTAGGTTAATTTTACCCTATGGTATGTTGTTAACTCGTTTGTTTAAATTCGTTATGAGTGAGAGTCCTGAGTTGTCAAATGAGTCTTATGTCTTGTACGATCGTGTCATGAATCCTCTTACAGCTCATCAAGAGCGAAAGACTAGAAAGGATCATCGCACGAGAAGAGGTCGTCACTCCACTTCTTCCTCCTCCGCCTTTGATCAACCATCATCCTCTTATCTTAACGATGATGATGATGGGAATGACGAAGGGACCTCGCGTGCAAGCACTCCTTCCCCTACTCGCTTTGTCAATTCCTTAACAAATGATGTTCCCTAAATCTTTTAAAACGCACCTAACATAGACCCTGACATGGAACCATTTTACACCCGCCAAACCGAAATCATCAACCGTCAAGTCCAATTAAGAGATGAGCAGCATGGTGGATTAAGGTCAATCGAAAAAGGCTTTCGGAATTTGTGGATAAACTTGAAGAAGAAATGAGCAATTTGGAAAATTGCTATATGACATTATTAATCATATTATTTACTATTTTATTATGCTTAAGTATTTTAACTCATGCTATTTAGTGGTAACTTAGTATGTAGTACGGGCAACATAACTTGCCTTGGATGATCATTCCATTTTATTATCCTAAACCTCTGCCTGCATGCACCTTGATACACTATGGTTACTTATATAATAGTATGCATGCTTATCTCTTAGTCAATTTGCCTACATGTGCTTCTTTAATAGATTTAATGATAGTTGGTTTTGTGAATTTGATTATTAGAAATTAGATGATTCATGATGAAACAGGATTGATTGAAAAAGGGGAAATTTAGGAAAAAAAAATTCTTCTGTACAGGAATTACAGAAATTCAAGAAAAACTAGAAAATTTTCCTATCTCCAGAGAACGGCCCCCATAAATAAGGGGCAGCCCCCTAATATATCTGGGACCGCCATGTGTATATGGAATCGCCATCAGAGTCACGGAAAATTTTACTATAACTACCTGATTTTCTGTGTTGTTGACTATTCTTTCATAGACCCAACTAAACTTCCTACATTTTGCTAAACCACTTTTGGAATCTATCCTCTTAATCCTCATGCTTTTCTACTTTGATCCTATACTTCCTAATTAAATAAGTCATCCTTCCCATTCTTCTTCTCATCTTTATCTTCTTGAAATCTTTCTACCATGGATTCTACTCAAGCTTCTTCCTCCCATGGTTTTAAGAAAATCAAACTCACCATCATACCCCCAAAACAACTATTTGTTGATCTCATAAATGATGATGAAAACCTCACTACACCTTCTCCTACCACAACCTCTTCATCTCTAACTCCTCCAAATGCACCATCAAAAACTCCATCAACCAATGACACCTCATTAAGCCAAGATAACACACATTCTTCTTTTCAATCAAAACTTCAAATTTCACCACCATCATCTAATGAACCATCTTCTCTTCAACCTTTAAACCCTTTTATTGACAACATCTTGGATGTTCCTCCTAGACCTTCAAACCCTCAACCACTTCAAAGTCATCCTTCTTTGGATATCACTCTCTTATTGTCACCATTTGAAAACCTTGAAACTCCATCACCACCTTCTCCACCATAACCTTAACCACCTATCATGGGCCATCCTCTTTACTACAACTATCATGACTAGCATGGGTCAACATACATATGTTACTCTCACAACCGAACTCTTTTCTTAACCTTAAGAGATGAGATGAACATCATGTTTGCTCATCTTAAGTATCTTCTCACTACCGCAATCACCTCACACTTTCCACCTCCACCTTAAAAAGTCTTAAAAAATCTCATAATGTGTCACCCTAACCTTTTGCTCAAAATTCATCCCTTATCAATCATGAATCATCTAGGAATTATTTCATTTATATGCTTAGATTGTAGTGTAACTTATGAATTAATGTCTCCTTGCTTGTCTTAGCTCTATTGCATGTTATTATGTTTACTCTTGTATGAGTTTCTTAACTAGTGAATGAAACTCTTTTATGGGTGACTTGAATTCAATGCTATGTTTAAAAGATATTTGTCTTGCACTTGTACTTCTAACTTTGTTTTGTAGCAAATAATTTTTGTAAGATCGATCCCTTGGTGCCTTAAAACAAGGGGGAGCAAACATCAAGGGGGAGTCTTGATCGTCGATTTCTTTCTTCCCTCAATAATTCGGCGGTCATCCTTTTTGAATTCGACAAAAAGAGGGAGAAATGGAATGAAAATTCATTAATAATTTGAAACCTTTAATTTTATACAAAATGAGTTTATATTTTGTCATCATCAAAAAGGGGGAGATTGTTAATACAAATAATGTCTAAAAATATTATTTATATTTTTCGACCTATCAATGTTTTGATAATAACAAAATGTAAAAATGTTTACGATAAAAATAAACGTTTACAAATTATTAATCGTAAAATTCTATTTCTAAGATTAGTGATCACTTAAGGAATGGACAAACAAAATCATTAAGCATGATTAGTGATCAAGAAAATATTTTTCTCTTAACCATCATTTTTTTACAAAAGTATTTTCTCAAAAATACATATATAAAATATTTTCTAATTAAAAGAAAAGTTTTATTTAAAACTTAAATTTGAAATTTAAAATTTCCCCCCAAAATGGAAGGTTTCATAACAGATAAAACCTTCACCACAAAAAGACAAAAACTAGAGCGTAGTCTACTGGGCGGCCCCCTTATAGGTCTGGCGGCCCCCAGATATATCTGGGACCGCCGGGACCGCCCCTAGTGACCATTGGATTTTCATGTCTATAAATACTGCTCCATTTCCAGCAGAAAAACATTCCTCTTTGCACGAATTTTTTCATACTTCTTTCTTTCTCTAAAAACCTTCTCTCTTACTAAATATCCTAATCACTAACATCCTTTGATCTTGTTTCAAGTGATCTAATCTCTTACCTATCATATCTTCTTCAATCAAGTGCAAGAGAAGAACATTCGTATTTGCCAAGAAACAAAGTGTTATTTAGTGATCTCTCCTCTCTTCTTCTAAGTACCAAATCTCTATTGTAATTAACTTGTGTATTTGTGTGATTCGAATTGTGTGTAAATCCGATAGTGTAGATCTTGTGAGTGTGTATTGCTTGTGAAGTGGTAGATTGGTTCTAGCTAAGATTAGGACTCTACATTTAGCTTAGTGTCAGAAAACAACGTAAGCAATGTGTAAATGGTTTTCTCCGCCTAAAGGGAGCTTGTTGACATAGTGAAATCTCGAGTAAGATACTAGGGGAGTGGAGTAAGGCAAAGAGGAGCTTCGTAGCCGAACCACTATAAATCTTGGCATCTTGGTTTGATTGTTCCTTTCCTTATCTCTTTATATCGTTGTCATTGTTATTTAGTATTAGTATAGATATTTACATTTTTGATTCATATTGTGAATTGGTTAAACATACAACTCGAATGTAAGCATTTTGAAAGCAAACACTTAAAACGTAAAACGAACTTTTAAACTATTCAACCCCCCCCCCTTCTAGTTTCCACATGTTACAAAGACAAAGGCTGCTACTTATGAGATCAAGTGGATTGAAGACATGGTTCCCAATCTATGGAGTCCCGTAAAGGTGGTATATGATAAACATGCATACTAGGGTACTTCACACTGGGGTACTTCATATTGGGGTGATAAACGTCAACGATTCTATGGATTTGCAAGCAATAGGGAGTCTTTAAAGGATGTCTACTCCAGAAAACGAATCATTGCAGTTACCAGACTTACGATCATGAAGAAGTATGACTACGGTCACTTGGACAAGATTGAAGTTCGTAGAGAAGATCAGAAGCTATACACTTTTAAAGAAGGTGACTTCCCATGTCTTTGGCAAAAGTGACACGTCGATTGATTTTCAAACCAATTTTTAATTCAATCGGTGAGATAGTAACTCACTGATTCACTCATACCGTGTTGTCTGCTTTGAGATGCTCTGGCAATGAGAACGACTAGTACAACTACGAAACCCTGTCAAGAAGATTCTTCAGAATTCTATCTAATCACAAGCAGTATTTATATTGATCAATGGGGAACCGTGGTTATTACAACCGTATTCGACAAAGTGACAAAGACACTCTCGTCCATATCTGTTGATTATCACTAACCTAAACCTGCAGGTATTTCTGATGGTGGTAGCATCTAGACGTGGACGAGTCAAATTCATAACCGCATGCTCATACTCGACCGACATTTATAAAGACATTATGAAAGCTCAAGTACATGTTTCAAGACTTCTGCTACTCTGATAATGTAACATTTCTCATTTTCAGGTTATTTTCAACTTTAATAAATTCCATTATTTATTTTTAGAGTTTTACGCGTTCGCTTTTTATGTGTAATACGACAAAAGAAATTTGGAAAACTTTGTTAATCACCCATTAAGGTAATAACCAAGTCAAAGATAACAAGATCGACCTTTTGGTACAACAATATGAACAATTCGTCATTTCTGAAGACGAAACTATAGATAATGCTTTTGCTAGATTTAATACTATCATTACTAGTCTAAAAGCTCTTGATGAAGGTTATTCTAGCAAGAATTATGTTAGGAAGTTTCTTAGGGCTCTACATCCTAAATGGAGAGCAAAGGTCACGGCGATTGAAGAGTCAAAAGACTTAACATCACTGTCACTTGATGAACTCATCGGGAATCTCAAAGTTCACGAGATGATCAACAAGAAAGATTCTGAAATAGTCAAAGCTAAAGGAGAAATAAAATCTCTTACTTTAAAGGCTAAGAAAAGATCTAGTGATGAGGAGTGTTCGTTCTGGAAGTAAAAATAAAGAATACACCATGGCGGTTAGAGACTTCAAGAAGTTCTTTAAGAAAAGAGGTAGATTCGTGAGACAACCTCAGAATGACAAAAAGACGTTCCAAAGAAGCCATGATGACAAGAGCGGTAAAGGTGATAGAAAATTCTTTAGATGCGGCAACCCAAATCATCTTATTGGAGAATATCCAAAACCACTGAAAAACAAGAACCAAAGAGCTTTTGTCGGAGGTTCTTGGAGTGATAGCGGTGAAGAAGATGATGAGAAGGTCAAAGATGAAACGTGTCTTGTAGCTCAAGCATCAAGTGAGGTATGTTCCGAATCCTCTTACTTTAGTGATAAAAACTCATCAATAAATGATTTAGTTTTAGATACTGAATATGATAAGATGTGCAAAATGAGTTTAAAGATAATCACTAAAAATAAAAGATCAAAAGCCACTAGAAATAGTTTAGAAAAAGAACTTAGTATTCTAAAAGAAAAAGTGTCTACACTCGAGAAAAACAAAGGAGTTGATCTCGAATGTGTAAAATGTCATATGCTTAAAATTGAAAATGAAAAACTTAAAGAGGAAGCCATTAGATTAGATACATTTGAAAAAAGTACACATTGTCTAAATGAAATGTTAAGTAATCAAAACCCTCCGGTGAAAAATTGGGTTTAGGGTTTAGTTCATTTGAAGCATCATCTAGTAGAACTAAAAAAATAAAATTTGTGAAGGCTTAGAAAAAGGCGTCCTCTGATGGAGGTCCCATAAATATAGGTGGCCCCCATATTGTACAGGCGGCCCTCAAAATAATTATGGGACCGCCAGCAGCTACGCCTGGATCTGAGAAAAGTGCGCCTTTTTTAAAATCTATTTTGGGTCCTAGACCAAAACACATAATAGTAATCAATGTCAAAGTTCCCGTTGCTAGTGATAATGAAGTTAAACAATTTTATAAGCCATTGTCAAAACCCGGAGTTGGATTTTCAAAACCTAATTTTAGATCAAAAACTCCACCACATAGAAGAGTCAATAATAATTATCATCGTCCTAAGACACCGCAACCAAAAAGGAACATTGGTCGACAAAATCAACCTCATGGCTTTCCCATAACTTAAAACAATTTCCAACGTCAAAGTTACATGCCATGGAAAAATGTGTCATCCATTCACCACATCCCCAACAATGCAAAAAGATGCAAGGGAAGTTTAGCACAAACAATTTTAACCCATGAGATATTGGGGGACCAAATGTTTGAGTTATGCCCTTATACAATAGATAGCGTTGGAGTCAATTTGGAACCCGATGAGTGGATAAAGGATAGTGAATGCTCTAAACACATGACGGGTAACCAAAAGCTCTTCTCAAGCTACAAGGCATACAACGAAAGTAATGTCATTTTTGGTAGCAATCTTCGCGGTAACATCATTAGCAAAGGTACGATTTTGAATGACTCTCTCAAAATAGATAATGTAGAAACATGTAGATAATCTTAGATTTAACTTGTTCAGTATAGAGACAAATAGTTATAATAAGTGTAGAGAAACTTCTCTAAACATGATAGTGAAATCAACTAAGGATTGGTAAGTCATAAAGAGGTATTAGGAAGAAAGCTATATGTGAAAAAATTAGGAAATAAGCCCTAAAGACCAAATTTTGTCTACAACCGAATAATAAAACTCAACGTTGTGGCAAAGGATATTAGGTCACGCAAATATGCGTCTCATTCAATCGTTAGCATCTAAGGAATTAGTTAGAAACTTACCTAAGCTTAAGTTTGATCAACACTTTTGTGATGCTTGCAAAATTGGAAAACAAGCTCACGTTAGTCACAAGGCTAAGAATATAGTCTCAATGACTAGATGCTTAGAACTCCTTCATATGGATCTCTTCAGTCCATCCGCCGTACGGAGTTACGGAGGAAACCGCTACACGCTTAGATCTTGTAGATGACTACTCTAGGTATACTTGGACTAGATTGCTTAAGGACAAAACCGAAGCCTTTGATCAATTCGAAATAATTAGTAAGAAAATTAAAAACCAATTAGGATGTACAATAGTGTCAATAATAACCGACCACGGTAGGGAATTTGATAATGAGGTGGAATTTGGAGAGTTTTGTAATACCAATGGAATTACACATAACTTCTCAGCTCCACGCACTCCTCAATCAAATGGCTTGGTTGAAAGAAAAAATAGGACACTTTAAGAAATAAGTAGGACTATATTGAATGAGCAATCGTTACCATAAAAGTTTTGGTGTAACGCAGTAGATACTTCAACATACATTCTCAACTGAATCCTAATTAGAGCCATCTTAGGAAAAACACCTTACGAACTCTTAAGAGGTAGGAAACCTACTCTTAATTACTTTAGAGTGTTTGGAAGCAAGTGCTTTCATTTAAACACTCTCTAGACTACCTTTACAAAAGTTTTGATCCAAATTCATATGAAGTGTACTTTTATGTTACTAAAAAATATAAAGCTACATCAACCATAATAAACAACTAGGAAAGTCGAAGAATCGCTCAACGTGACATTCGCTGAAACTCCTCCACCCTCTAAGACATCACCCTTGGTGGCTGATGACTTAGATGAAGAAGAAGCAATTAAGTTACCGAAAAGAAAAACTTAGAAAATGACATTGAGGATGAAACTTAGAGATTGATGAAATAGTCAATATTAAGGAGTCTTAGTAACATCCATAAGAAAATGTCATAAGGAAACCTGGACCAACAGAACCCTTAGTGACAAGACCAAAAACCAAATTTACTTTTTTTGTATATATCAATCTAAAGAACCAAGGATATTTGAAATGAAGCCTTAACGAATGATAGTTGGATAATCGCCATACAAGAAGAATTAAATCAATGCATTGCTAACGACGTTTAGGAGTTAGTTTCACAACCTAGGAATATGACAATCATAGAAACTAAGTGGGTATTTAGAAATAAATTTAGACGTAACGTATTGTTTCTCGAAATAAGGCTAGGTTAGTTGCTCAAGGCTATAATCAACAAGAGGGCATCGATTATGATGAAACTTATGCCCTAGTTGCTAGACTTGAGTCAATTAGGATACTATTAGCCTATGCTTGTGCTTTAGATTTTAAGCTATTCCAGGATGTAAAAAGTGCATTCCTAAATGGTTTTATCAATAAGGAGGTATACGTGGCACAACCTCCAGGATTCATTGACTTTGAAAAACCAGATCATGTTTATAAACTTAAGAAAGCTTTATACGGTCTTAAACAAGCACCCAAAGCTTGGTATGATAGATTAAAAGCTTTTCTTATTAAACATGAATACAAAATAGGAATGGTAGATAACACACTTTTTACCAAGAAGAAAAGTTCAAACTTCATCATCATTTAAATATATGTCGACGACATTATATTCGGCTTAACTTGTCAACACATGTGTGATGAATTTGCCAAAATCATGCATGACGAGTTCGAGATGAGCATGATGGGTGAACTTAACTTCTTCCTTGGATTACAAATAAAATAAGTGGAAGATGGTATTTTCTTTAATCAATCTAAATATATTAAAGAAATGCTTAAGAAATTTTTCTTAGAAGAATCTAAACCAATGAAAACCCCCATGTCCTCCGATACCACTCATAGAAAGACGAAGATTGGTGAGATTTTTTTATTTTTGTAGTAAGTACCAAGTATCGAGGCATGATAGGTAGTCTATTATACCTAACGACAAGTAGGCTCGATATCATGTTTAGTGTCTGTCTTTGTGCCCGCTTTCAAGAGGCTCCCAAAACCTCTCACCTTGAAGCGGGCAAGCGTATCTTCCAATACATTAAAGGCACTACGCACTTAGGATTATGGTATTCTAACGGGACCATCATAGAAACAATAGTATATGCCGACTCTGATCATGCGGGAATATAAGTGAACCGAACGAGCACTAACTGGTATTCGAAAAAAAAAAAAAAACATCATGAATGTTTTTGGACATCTTGGCTCTCGAAGAACCAAACTGCTCTTGCAATATTCCACTACCGAAGCCGAATAACGTAAGCGCAAAAAGCCATGTCAGCAAGCACTATGTATGAAACAAGCTCTTATTCGACAAGAGTTCGAACTCGACGACGTCCCTATCATGTGCGTACAATAAAGGGCGATTGACCTTAGCAAAAAACCCGAGACTCAATCACCTTAAAACCAAACAAATGAAAATTCAGGTACCCACTTTCTTCGTGATAAATGTCCAGAAAGGACTATCTCCCAATCTAAAAAGTAGTCGTCCGTCGACAACATCGTCCGACATTCCTTACGAAACCCCTTAAACGTGAATGTTTAACATCTACGTCCTTGGTTAGGAATGATGGAATACATTTTATAAATCGTATTAGTAATCTTCTCTTTCTTCTGTCTCAATTCTAGTTCGCGTTCCATTCCGCGTCATGACAATTTAACTACTACATCTTTAGCTAGTTAGATATTTTTTAATAACGAAATGCAAATTAATTAGTCACTCTTCCTAGTAAATTCGTGTTAAAATTTAAAAGTCCAAAAATTCTATAATACGGGCGGCCCCCATACCTCAGGCGGCCCATAATCTTTTTTAGGCGGCCCCCTGATCGATATGAGACCGCCACCATCAGACACCAAAATTTATACTTAGTCAAAAAAAATTCAAAACTAAAAAACAAACACCCCATTCCTCTTGATGCAGCGACAAAAATGACCAAACCAACCCCAAAACTTAAAATCAACCATTAAAACTTCAATTGAAGATAAAATCAACACAAACAATCATTCCTAACATCATCAACATCATCAATTGTAAGTCATTTCATCTATTTTGTTTCAATTTGTGTCTAGGGTTCACGATGAACAAAAAAATTAAAATTGGGGATTTTCCATTTTTCTTTTAATTTTATACAATTAGGACTACTAGGATATAATGTATAACTAATATTCTTCCCTTAGACATAGGGTTTACATACACTAGTGAGTTTGTCAAAAAATTGATTTCGAACCAAAACCTCAATTTTATTTTTAAATCACTCACGTTAGAAACATAATAAAATTGTTGTTATGCATTGTTAATACAATTTAAAAACGTTTTTAAACACATGCATAATGATCTCATGAACAAAGGTCGAGATACATAATTCGTATGTATTTTTCAACTTGCTTGGATGAGCAAAATCAAAGTAAAGAGCATTTGGATTAACTCTTATGATTTTATTTTTAGGTCAAGTTAATCGCTACTCTATATTTGTCATATTTAGGCACACACTAGATATCTCTTTCAAAGAAGGAACCTTACTAAAAGTATCACTCTTTTAAATAGGTGAAATGACGTTGGAAGAAGAACTACGGTTCACCAAATCGTACATTCCAACAATCTCAAATGAAAACTATCTTCCTAATAACTTAAAGTCCTTCATTCGAAACCTAGAATGTAGAACAATTCATGAAGGTCGTCTAGTATCTCCTGAATCTACTAAATATGATAATATTCAAATCATGTTTCAAATTATCAAACTACTAAAAATATATGAACACCACGAAGGGATTTGCCCAAGATTTCTGCTTAAATTTTATCCTTCAATAGAAACTATTACAAACAATGATCAAAATATCTTTTTAAAATTCTGGGCTTTAAAAAGAACATTTAAATTCTCACTTGAATCATTTGGCTTAATTCTCTCCATTCCATGTGATGGAGAATGTTCTCACTCCGAAGATTCATCCCTTGATTCTTTGAGAATTAATCAAGAATCTAACATCCCTTACCGAACACACATTCTAACACCAAATAAAATTGTTCAATCTATTACAACAACTGGACAAACTATTTTTCCAAATAAAATTCTTAAAGAAGAGCTTCATCATGACATGATAATCTGTGAATGAAAATCCATTCAAGAACATGCCTTTGGCATTCAAAACAACTCTAATTTTCTTCACGCATCATCACGTCACATGATGTATTGCATTCTAACAAGTACTCCCTTTAACTTTGCTTATTTTCTAACTAAACGAGTTGAAAATATTAAAAATCAACCAAACTCTCCAATGCGATATGGAATGATTCTAAATCGTCTATACGATCACCTCATCAAAATCAATCCTCATCTACAAAAATCAAAATATATATTGTATTGTCCATCCATGAAACCTTGGGTTCATCCCAATCATCTTTAAGCAATCATCTCCATATCTTCTGAAGAACCCACAAGTGATGATTCGTTACCACAATGTGTTTGAGATTATAACCTACATTCTATTAAATTTTTCTTCTTCTCTTTGTCCCACCTTAATATGCTAAGACAATATGTAACTATTATGGTTATTGCTATGTATTATTACCTTGACTATCATCTAGTTTACTCTAGTCCGTGTATAACTTCCTTAGGGTCATTATTCAATGCTTGCTATGTGACATTCTATAGACTTTATGTCATGAATATGCTATCACCTAGATACATTGCATGCCTTTCTTTTTAGCTAGCTTATGTGATTCTTAAAAAGATAGGAAATGTCACAATCTTCCTTCAAATCTTCTTATTTTTTGGTAATTCTGAAAAATGCGACATATGGAGAATTTCGTAACTTTCCATAAAACGGCTACCTAAAATATACGGCGGCCCCCAAATATATGGGACCGCCATATGTTTACGGGACCGCCAACAGAGGAAGTCACTAAATTCTTCATGTCTCCTCCTTTTCAGCATCCCTGTCCCTATTTACTCCAGCCACAGATGTACCTTTCTCAAATAAACCAAACATCTTTTAGATGTTTCCCTCTCCAAACACCATGCTTTGCATAAACTTCACCTATTTAACAACATCATCTTATTCATCTTCCTCATACATATTCAAATCTTCTCTTCTACATTTCTTATTTCTTCTTATAATCTCGTGACTACTCACGAAAACACCAGAAAGCCATTCTAGATCCTTGGAGGCAAAGTCATAACCTTCCTCTCTCACCACCCTCTCCTTCACCAAAAGGGCCTTCACCTACCTCTCCCATCTCTACTAACTCTTTTTCATCCTCCTCACCTCCACAAAACTCAACTTAAAACCTCAATGAAATTCATCACTTATCAAATCTGCTTGACATTAACCTCCAACATGCAATTGAAGCCACAAATCCTTCACCTCCTACCTCACCATGTATCCCTCCACCTTCTTTAAATCAAGTAAACTTTCATTCGGAGTTTTGTCATTGTTGCTTGGAAACCCGAAATCTATTTGATACATTGAAGGATAACCTTAATCGTATTAAATCTCTCATTATTGGTCCTTCCACTTAATTTCCATCCTCAATAACAACCTCCTCCCAATAATTAAGCACTCTCGAATGCTTAATTTCCCTAAATAATAAACAACCCATCTTTTGCTTGTGGCATCTTCTACATTTCAAGAATCCACTAGTATAGCTCTATGCCTTAATATGTCTTGTCTTTACTTTATGCTTATCTTACTATCTTGTAATGATTCACACCATTATCGTATGAATTTATCTTATCTCTCATTTAGTTTTAATGGCAATCAATGCTTCTTGTATGAGTTTCTTAAGTGATGAATGAAACTACTGTGTGATTTAACTGGCATGAATTGCTATAGTGCTACTAGTTGGGAATATATTGTCTTGCACTTGTACCTTTAACTCTGTTTTGTAGCAAATAATTTTCCTAAGATCGATCCTTTGGTGCCTCAAACGAGGGGGAGCATACATCAAGGGGGAGTCTTGGTATCGTCGACTTCTTTCTTTCTACAACAATTCGACGATCATCTTTGAATTCGACAAAATGGGGAAGAAATGGAATGAAAACTCATTAATAATTTGAAACCTTTAATTTGTAACAAATGATGTTATATTTTATCATCATCAAAAAGGGAAAGATTATTAATACAAATAATGTCTAAAAACGTTATTTATATTTTTCGACCTCTCAATGTTTTGATAATAACAAAATGTAAAAACGTTTAAGATAAAAATAAATGTTTACAAATATTCCATTTCTAAAGTAATCATCACTTATGTAACATTTCCCATTTTCAGGTTATTTACAACTTTAATAAATTCCATTATTTATTTTTAAAGTTTTACGCGTTCGCTTTTAATTATTAACTTATAGTTAAATCGCGTAAACTAAAAATCAACGTTCAATGTAAACGGACATCAAACAAATTAAAGTTTACATCAAGCAAGTGTTATATGATTATTAGGAGTATAATTTATAACTTTTCATAATTTATTTTTGTTGGTTACGTAAAACGCGTACGTTTCGCAATAAATTACATTCGGTCGTACCCGGAAGCACCTTTACCCATCTACACTCAAACAAATACCCACATTTATACCCAATACTCAAAATTTATTTATTTTTCTCACTTATATCTCTCTAAAACCGGATATGTGTTTGTATACACATATTAAATATCAAAACCCACTAGTTAACTTCCTAAAACCCCACATCATGTACTCTTATCCCATGTATCCATAAATTGTCAAGTCTTGTGTACCCTAGGGCTCATCCCATGCGTCCAAATGCCTAGGGAGGAGGAGAAGTCTCTTACAAGTTGTACCTAAACCCCACTAGTCCATGGTAATGTGTAAGGTGGTTTTGACAATCCTAGGAACCATAAAAGGAAAGTCTTATGTCCAATACCACACACATACTCATTTACAAGTAAAATTTACACTCAAACTCTCTCTAATTCATCCAAAACCCACGGCACAAAAATTGTGTATTAGGGTTTCATTTAATTTTTTCATTCAAGGCAATCCAAGTGTTCAAGTGTTCATTCTAAGGTTACCTAAGGCTACTCAAGGTGTTGGCAAGCTTGGATTCGGGTTTAACAAGGAATTATCAAGAAAACATAATTAGGGTTTTCTTGATTAGGGTTTTGATTTTGAAGGCTTGATTGGGGTTTACATCTTGTGTTCATCATCCTATTTGTCTTCTATAAGGTCTATTTAAAGTATTCATGTCATTCATTAACTTGCTAATGTATACATACATGTTGCATAAGTTAATCCACCACTTATATCATTTTTAAAGTTATATAAAGTATTTGATGATTTCATATGGACAAATGACATGGACAATTAGAGGACTAAATACATGTAAGATATACGGTATAACACTTGGTAAAATAATGGTGCAAGGTTCTTAAATAAAATGATTGTAAACTAACTTGTTTAATTAAAAACCCTAATTTTATTTTTATAGCTACTGTTGGATTCGAACTATAAACCATATATTTTATATTTTATAAAAATAGTGCTCTTTACAAGGATCGTGAGCATGTAAGGAACTCGAAAAACGGAATTATAACGAACAAGTTACGGATTTTACAAGTTATATATATAATTAACTTTATAAAAATAATTATATAAACTTGTGATGAACAGTAAAGTTACTGTTCATCGAGTAAAGAAATTCCATAATGTAAATATAGTTGATAAAATTCTTAATTACGAACCCACGGATATAAAGAACACGAAAAACTGGAAATTATAACGAACAAGTTACGTATTTACAAGTTAGTATATAATTAAATTCTATGAAAACATTTTATAAACTTTATGAACATAAATACTACTTTCATACAGGGAATTAAATTTTATAAATTTAATATTTTGATAAATTTTCTTAATACTAATCCAAGGACATAAGGATCTCGAGAAACGGAACTATAACGAACGAATTATGATTTAAACAAGTTACATATAATTAGTTTTATAAAAATAGTTTATATAAACTGTGATGAACAGTAAAAGTTACTGTTCATCAGAGGGTTAAATCTTATAAATATGATGTTTTGATAAATTATTTTAATACGGAGACGTGGACATAAGAAACGTATGAAACGGAGTCGAAACGATAAAGATATGAAGTTTTAAAACTCGCGCGCATTACTTTTATTTTTATACAATCTTTTATGAAACAATTAAATTAATAATGAAATATCATTATTAAATCATACATTTTTACAAATGATGCGTTAGTAAATAAAAATAATATTTTCTTTACGAGTACAAGTATATATACTTTAATTTAACGAAGCACGGGTTAATAATTAATTTAAACTTTTAAAGAATTAATAAAAACTATTAGGTGGTGGTGTAACTATACGACATGTGATGTTTTAATTATATGAAATACATTATACTCATACGACCTATAATTAATTAGGTTGCATTCAAATTGCCGAGGCGATTCACTTACTTGATTTAGATAATCAATCATTCACTTACGGTGAGTTCATAGCCCCGCTTTTATACAATTATATTGTTTTACAACTTTGGGGTGAGAAACATGCATTGTTTTACATTTGGACGCAAGTACTCTTTTAAACATATTACGAGTTGGCCTAAGTAGCTAAACCCACTATTGCCCACTATCATGAACTGTCAATTGCTAGTTAGCGAGCGCGAATGTTATGAATAGATCTATTTGGGATTGACATCCCCGTTCGGGTGAGTAGCGCTCATCAGTTTCGACAGTACTGAAACAAACTAACGTATACATATCGAACCAAACAATTTGGATGTTGCGGGTTTGAACATCTACATGGGCACATTTAGTGCATTAAATTGCATACATATATGTCGAGCTTCGGTGTCATGAGCTTAGTGCACTCGTAATTACTTTTAAGATATTGTATGTGTTACATGTCTTACTTTGGAAATCTTGTGGTCCTATTTTATACATTTACTAAACCTGTGAATTCACCAACTTTATGTTGAGCTGTTTTTAAAGCATGTTTTTTCTCAGGTCAATAAGTTACGAGAACAAGGAACATTGATACGGTCATCATTTTGGAGTCATTACCATAAAGATTTGGATGCATTACATTTTGAGAATATTTGTTATGTCTTAAAATCTTTACTTTTCATGGATGAACTATTTAAGCTTCGGCTATTGTAACAAACAAGTCTATTTAATCCAATGTATCAATTTTTAACGACTCATATAGAGGTCGTTCTCATATCTTGTGCTATTGATCTATGAAGTAACACTCTCTGACCCTTATTCCGCTGCGACCCATTTTGGGGGTGTTACAGATTGGCATCAAGAGCCTAGGTTATAGAGAACCAGGTCAAATGTTTTTTTTACTTGGACTATAACCATTTTCAAACATTGCATCATACAAAAGTTTTTCACGGGACACATACACTATTGAGTTGCATTAGTTGGTTATGCTATATGCTTTCGTGATCTGTATACATGTTTATATTATACTACATATATACTATGCTGGTTTTATATAATATACTTATATAAGTTTATTTATCTTTCTGCAGTCATGTCTTCTGCATCATCCGCTGTCACCTATACCTCTGTGTACACTGACTCCGAACCAGGGAGAGTCTTTTGGGGAGCCGATGAGGAGATATCCGATGGAGGTTCTCCACGAGTCATCGTATACGGATACGATGGACTTCCCATGCAGCCAGTAGCCCCACCATCCCCTGACTATGTGCCCGGACCTGAGCACCCACCATCCCCTGACTATGTGCCCGGACCTGAGCACCCACCATCTCCTGATTACGTGCCCGGTCCTGAGCACCCACCATCACCTGTCGAGATACCATATATACCTGAGCCTGAGTACCCCGAGTACTTAGTACCTTCGAAGGATGAGGCACCCATGGAGGACCAGCCTCTACCCGCTGATGCCTCACCCGCAGCCCTATCACCGGGCTATGTGCCTGATTCTGATCTGGAGGAGGATCCGGAGGAGGACTCCGAGGAGGAGCATGCTGACTACCCTGCTGATGGAGGGGATGGAGATGATGAGCCCTCCGATGATGACAGTGATGATGATACTGATGATGATGATGAGGAGCCTTTCGAGGACGAGGAGGAGGAGGAGCACCTAGCTCCGGCCGACTCTTCTGCTATACCTGTTGTTGACCCTGTTCCCTCAGCTGGGGATACAGAGGCATTTGAGACTGATGAGTCTGCACCTACACCTAGATCATCTCAGATTAGGGTCCCCTTTGCCCAAACACGTCTTCGTAGGGTACGAAAGACTATTAGACTTGAGCCACCTATGTCAGCATCCATGGAGGCGCGCATTGCTGAGTATGCTGCCACACCTACACCACCACTACCTGTTGCATCTTCACAATTACCCCTACCATCACCACTCACTACTAGCCCTACTAATGCAGGGGCACCATTAGGCTATAGGGTAGCTGGGATTCGGATGAGAGTTGCAGCTGCATCACCACCCTTATTACTTCCATCTACTTCCCACAGGACTGATGTTCCCGAGGCTAAAATGCCGCCTCAGAAGAGAGCTTGTTTTACTACTCCCGCTCCCGGACTCGAGATCGGGGAGAGTTCAGCAGCTGGTGCTGCGAGACGGCCATAGCCTACCCTAGAGGCCGATGTTGGGGATGAGATTGTTGAGGCCATGATGGAGATAGCACCAACTAACTGAGGAGTTTCAGGTATGATTCGAGGAGGCATATGATAATCGAGCTTACTTGAGATCCCGAGTTAACACACTATTCAGAGATAGACCATACCACCATCACACA
>BQNB010011761.1:0-55098 GCA_026074375.1 Tanacetum coccineum | reverse complement strand
AATTTCTAAATAGTATACTTCTTTTATAGGATTTCCCACATCATATGATAATAATGTAAGTTTATGGATCGACACAAGAGTCAAATATAAACATTCAAACTAATACAAACATCCAAACGATTAGGTTTAATCTGACATAATAAAAGTTTACAAATTTTGTTGCATAGTATCTATGAGATATAAACCAAAAATAGATCAAATCCATTGACAACAAAGAATCTAACTGAATATGGATTTGTTTTTTGTTGGTTTTTTGAATTGACACTTATTTTTGGATAGAGGAGCGTGTGTTTTTAACAAAATTGCAAACAATGATTATGAAATAGCTATGTCATTGAATTATAGGAGTTCAAACTTTCCTCTATTATGGAGAAGATTATGAGTTGCTTTTTTAATTTACCCTCATCGTTAATATAGAAATTAGGAATGAGTAATTAATGCATGTTTTGATTATAATAGTAAAGTATGAAAACAAATCATTATTACTATCCAAAAATAAAGTTGGATGGTATGGCAAGCCCAAACCCACCTGACACGTCAGCGCCACATCAGCTTTGTCTCTACAAATAAAACTCACCTTTCAACCGTAATAAGAACTCACATTACAACTAAAACTCACCTTACTCACATTCTTTTTTATTTAAATATTTTTATTCATAAACTAAAAACGTAAATATTTACGTAAACGTAAACGTACGAAAATAATAAAAATGTTAACTAAATTGAA
Organism: Tanacetum coccineum; assembly: GCA_026074375.1. NCBI lineage: Eukaryota > Viridiplantae > Streptophyta > Magnoliopsida > Asterales > Asteraceae > Tanacetum > Tanacetum coccineum. The sequence goes on along the minus strand of BQNB010011761.1, from coordinate 54,371 downwards.
AACTTTTATTCATATATTAAAAACTTAAACGATACATAGATAAACTAAATTTCTTGGTTGACTTTTTTGGGTCAGGGAGTGTTTTGGTGAAACATTTTTTTGAAAATAAAATTGAGTGTGAATTTTTTTGAGAGATTGTATATAAATTGAAAAAGTTGTGTTTAAAAATGAGTGAAGTAATAGGTATTTATAGATAAAAAGTGAGATTTTTTCAAAAAAGTTTTTTTTATATAAAATGGTAACTTTTGCATGAGGGCCCACCAAAAATAAAACTCACACTATGTGAGTTTTTCACCGAATGGTGAGTTTTTAAGCCTCAAACTCACTTTGCTAGTGGCAACTCACCTAGGTGAGTTTTTGGCCGGGATGGGAACTCACGCGTGACTTTTAAAGTCACCTAGGAGAGTTCATCCAAACTCACATCCATACCGTCCAGCCTAAAAACTGGACATTTTTTTTGAGACCGAGGGAGTAAAAATTGTTGTTCGACTTGCTCTCTTGAAAACATGTAAACACAAAACCATTTAGCAATCATATTGAAACTTTATTTTAGAATGTCTTTAAGGCTGGATGGTATGGTGTGGCCAAACCCACCTGACACGTCAGCGCCACATCAGCTTTCTCTCTCCAAATAAAACTCACCTTACAACTCACCTTTCAACCGTAATAAGAACTCACCTTACAACTAAAACTCACCTTACTCACCTTTTTTTTATTTAAATACTTTTATTCATAAACTAAAAAAATAAATATTTACGTAAACGTAAATGTACGAAATTAATAAAAACGTTAACTAAATTAAAAACTTTTATTCATACATTAAAAACTTAAACGATACATAGATAAATTAAAATGCAACGATACATAGATAAATTAAAACATAAACGTAAACTAAAACTGCAAGTTATACTTCGCCTTGATCTTTGCCCTTATTTCTTCCCATGCCAATCGTTTCTCCCCGGTCAAGTGATCGTATGGATGGAGATATAACTTCATGTCTTCTTGTTGTGCTCGATACTCCGTAGCAACAATCTCTCGTTCACGACATTCAACCTCCCTCCTTTTGAGCTCGATAAATTTTTCGCGTTGTTCAACCTCAACAGCTGTCATCTTGTTTACCACCAACTCAGCAATGCATCGTCATTAATAGTTGACGATGTCGACGCTTTGGACCCTTTATTTTTTGCAGCAGCTCTCGCTTTGTCCCTGCCCACTGGTCGTCGAATTTCCTGCACCTCGTCATCATCGGCAACAACCTCATCATCACCGGCAATAGTATTATTCAGATTAATACTAGCGTCCCCAAACTCTGGGTTGAACGAACTTGAACCAGATGACATGTGCCTCTTGTTACTTCCCTGAGACCTTTGGCTTAAGTTTGGAAATGCTATGTCTGCAAATTTCGGACTATCCTTTAAAACATCCCAACAATGACGAAATTTAAAGGGGAGTCTGGTTTCAGCTTGATAGTGGATCATTGCCTTTTGAACATAATCTTCGTCTCCGGCTCCACTCTCCTGCGCCATACGCATGACGTTATTGTACACGCCACAAAACCGAACCACGGCCGGTCGCATCGACTTCCATTTTTCCAACACCATATCGTACGTCCGACGACCTTCCATTTTTGTTTTGCTCTCCATGTACTCCATAACCTCAACCCAAAAGCCATCCTTCTTCCTCGCGTTACCACGATCGCTGTTTTCAGAAACAGCTTTCCAACCTTTAGCCAATGCAATTTCTTCCTCAGTTGTTCGCGCAATCTGCCGGGGTGCATCATCGGTTTGAGTCAACCTATTTTGGCGGTTGCGGGTTGCCTTCTTCTTCTTCGTTGGTGAGGTCGCGACTTGTTCACCCGTTGCCTCGTAAGGATTGGGTTCTTGCCAGTAAGCGGTGTTCTCTAAAAAGTCAGGCGTGTACAACTCTTCGAGCGAAAATGCATTAATCGGAGACCTAGGTGGTTGTGATGGCTGTGGTTGTGATGACGAACCACCCATTTGAGTTTGTGAGACGTAGTCTGGGTGGCTAAATGGAAACGAGGAATGTTGGGAAGAGAAATCATGAAACGCGTTTGGTTGTGACCCGTAACCTTGAAACTCGTGTTGTTCCAGTGCCAGTGTCGGGTTTCGGTAGGGTTGGTTTGGGTAAGGTTGGTAGTAGTATGATTGTGATCGTAATAAGTTCGTGTTCGGTGATGGGTTTCGGAGCGTAAACGTGCCCTCGGGTGTCGGTGGATTGCTTCGGTTGGGGTTTCTTGATTGACGTGTGTTGGGTCGAGGAGTATTTTGGTGAGACATTTTTTTGAAAATAAAATAGAGTGAATTTTTTTTAAAGAAATTGTATATAAATTGGAAGAGTTGTGTTTAAAAATGAGTGAATTAGTGGGTATTTATATATAAAAAATGGGGTTTTTTTTATAAAAAGTTTTTTTATTTTAATAATAAACGGTAACTATGAAATGGGGCCCACAAATTTTCAAACTCACTTATGTGAGTTTCTCACTGAATGGTGGGTATTTTTTGCTCAAACTCACCATGATATTGAAGTTGTGTTCGGTGACTTTTGGAGGTGGGATGGCACTCGCGCGTGACTTACAAAGTAACCTAGATGAGTTTTGCCAAACACACCATCATACCGTGCAGCCTTATTATCCGGCCTTAGGATGGATGGAGTGGGGTTGAACTCACCGTTCAAAACCACACTCACCTTACAAAACCCTACGCCGCCCTAACCAACTCACGCACGAGTTGGTGGGAATGAGGTGAGCCACTCACTTTTCTTTGCCAAAGATGAGTGGTAAAAGTAGGTGTATTTTTTATTTATTTTATTTTGGTTTGTGAGTGTGTATTTAGTGTGGTATATTTTATATAAAGTGTGTATATTAACGAAATGTGAGTTTTGTTGAAAGATGATTTGTTATTACGATTGAAAGGTGAGTGGTAAAGTTGAAGAGAGAAAGCTGATGTGGCGTCATCCAGCCTTAGAGTAAACACGAGTCTTACTTTGTGCACTTAACACATTAATTACCACATCTTCATACAATAGTACATATCCATATTGCTCCTGCTTAGTATTGTTGCAATGTATGAAGTGATCCATAATATTCGACCGAGAGTGGTAGTTGTCAAAGGAGTTAAGAGCCAATAAGAGGTGTATACCAGCTTCTTACTAGTTTTTTAATTAGAAACACCTGCCGTTCAAAAAAAATTCGTTGCAAAGTTTGAATTTTGACTTATTGAACCAATGTGTTGCGCCTTTTTCTTTTGAATCAAATAAAGTTTAAGCTACGAAACAAGCCGGTGACACCACCTTGTTTCAAACACTAGTGTGATGCATAGATGAAATTAAGTCCAAAATACACATTTTGGGGTTTCTATGACATTTGATTTTCACATAAAAAATGTTACAGAGTAATATTTAATTACTCAATCCTTTACCTCTAAAACTAATGTTAGCAGTAACTAGATCAACAAATTTCTCCTTTTATCAATCTGTATTTCAGGTTGCTGTTTGAATCATATCAGTGAGTTGTATAAATTGTAATATTAGTTCTAATTTAACAGATTAACCAATAACTGAAGAAAATTAGACAAGAAAATAAACCTAAACATAGCATTTCTTTCATTCATTGAACACAAACATTCATCAGTTAACAATTTACCCATAACACAATTACTTATGAAATAAAAAGTCTAACCCTAAGATCTAAAGTATCTTAACCACTAGTAAACTTGGTGACAGCCTTAGTTCCCTCACTAACAGCATGCTTAGCCAACTCCCCAGGAAGTACAAGACGAACAGCAGTTTGAATCTCCCTTGAAGACAAAGTGTTCTTCTTATTGTACCTCACAAGCTTAGAACTCTCAGCAGCAAGTTTCTCAAAGATATCATTAATAAACGAATTCATAATCCCCATGGCCTTGCTTGATATCCCAATATCAGGATGCACTTGTTTCAACACCTTGAAGATGTAGATCTTGTATGTTTCAACTGACTTCTTGTGTCTCTTCTTCTTCTTGTCTGCTGTGATCCTTGCTGGAGCTTCTTCTTCTGCTTTGTTTGGTGTCTTCTCTGCTGCTGGCTTCTTTTCTGCTGCGGGTTTCTTCTCTGCTGCCTTTGGTGCCATTTTTGGGATTAAAACTGTGTGTGTGTGTGTGTTTTTGAAGGTGTGTTTAGTGTGTGAGATGAGATGAGATGATGAGTATGAAGCGAATGTGGGGTTGGTTTATATAGGGTGTGTAGGTGGGATTTGATTGGTTGGTTTTGTGTCATGCGGATCGGGAATATTGGCCGTTGGATTAAGGGGCTGTTTTTTGACGGTCAAGATTGAGATCTCTTGGTATTTCAAATTTTCTTTTGGGTTTCTCAAATTTTTAGTTTTCGCGGGTTTGTAGAGACGCAAACGCAACATCTATTGAAAATTTCAAATTGTTTGAATATTGTTATTGACGAGTATCCATCTATACCAATATTATTTTTTAACGACAAATAATTATAATTGCGGTATATGAACTAAAATGCAGACCAAGATCGGAAGAAATAATAGATAAATCTGTAAAATATGAAAAAAATGAATACAAATGATCAAACGAAAAACTTAATAAATAAAAATAAGGTTAGTATAATTGTGATCTTATATGTCATTCATCAACCATGATACCATGATGGAACTTGGTTGCGGCAATCGAATATGTGCAAGTACTATGAACTCGAAGAAAAAGAACGACCACTGGATATTTGTTGTCCAGCTTATAGACTATGTGGATATGTGGATGTATTTATATTATTATTGTTATAAATGTAAAGAACAAGAACACAAGAATAAGAGAAGAATGAGGAGAATGGAGAATTCTTATTCATGTATATCAATCCAAGAGGTTACAAGTATCAAGTATTTATAGGGAAGATAAATACATGTAAACCCTAACGGGCCGGTTGAGATAATGGTGAATATACATAAGCCCATTAGTATTATTTTACAACACTCCTCCTTGGATATTCAGCGTTTATCATACGGTATATACTGTCTCATTAAAAACCTTATCAAGAACCCAATGGAATAAAACTAGATGAAGGAAAAGAGTGCAGTGGCATAATTGCTCCTCCTCAATTTAATGTATATATATCAAGCATGAATGCTAATCTTCTGAACGCCGTTGCTCAAAATAACTTTTGTTGACGACAATTTGTAATGAAGTCGACCAAATTGTTGATGTTAAGAATAAGTCTTGCAATGATAACAAAATATATGTGTAGCTTCCAACCCAATATCAAATGCATTGGTTAGAAAGTATACAATGTGTCTACAAATATTTAATAAGAGAAAATAACTCTTATGACGCATATGAATTTGCACAATTAACATCAAAACGCAATTGCACTTATGTATGGTAATAGGATCTTCATTTTCTTAGAGAACATGTGCAAAAGCAATTTATATAAGCTGCGTCCAAAATTGCTTTTTATTCCATATAAGATTCATTCAATTTAGATCAATTAAAGTTATTGAGAAACTTTATTAATTGTTTCTAGAGGAAGTTGCAATTTGTGAGGATGCTTGAGGCATTACATATCCGTCGTAGTAGAATATAGAGCTCTAATAAATCCTATTTTAGAAAAAAAAAATAATTGTTATTAAATATCAATAAGATATTTACATCCACCTCGGAGTATCATTATCTCTTAATTAAATCAACTTATGGTTTTGTGAATTTATTTATTTCACAACTCAAGTTTTAAAGCACATAACTTTAAGAGCTATTATTTCTGTTTCACACAAAAACCGAATGTATATTCCAATGATTTATACACTTTGGATGTGTATGAACTTCCCGTTTTCCGATAGTATTTAGTATTTGCAAGAATACTGTGTCTTTTAATGTTGGTCCAAACTTTTTTGAGTCATATTTGGATATTAGTTGATTTTCTGATCCTCATCATGCATAATAGCAAGCATAATTGTTTGAGAAATTATCGACGTCGTTTTGTTTTCGATTCCATTTAATTCAAGCAAGATAGAATTTATTGAAGATCTCATTAGCTAATCTGAGGTTCTTTGAAACTTCCTGTCGCCCCTGGAGCGATCTCTGTGATCGGCATGACCTCGATCATGGGTCTTTTTATATGTGTGATGAACAACCAATCTTGGTTTTCATGCTCCATATTTTTCATCGGGGATGGTGTGAGCATGGAATCAATGTGTCTACCATGCTGAGGCATGTCTATAATAGTGTCCTTAAGGGACAACATATAATAGAGCATGAGTAGCTGAAATTTTGTAATGGTTATTAGATAGATCTACTAGAGGTTGTATTTGATCTTTCTGAGGATCAATAGAATATGATAATTCATTCTGAATTTGCAGGTACTTCTCTCCTCCTAAAGGAATTATCCTTCTTTTATATCCCGTATATGTGCATTTAGGTGGAGTATTTTGCACAAAAAAATTGAAACTGGGGATATGTTTGGTTTTTAATAACCAAAAATAATTATAAAATGGTGGATTGATAAATAACATATGGCATGATGCTACTTTTTTGTAGTTGTACATATTAAATATATTGCCATACAACAAACCACAAGTTTTTATTCATTTTTATTGAAATAATTTATAAGGTAATTCATCGCATTTTCATGATGAAAATATTACTCCGGAATGTTAGGCTCGCATGGCTATTAATCATGCAAACTCGAGGTATTGCAATTTCATGCCATTTAGACGATGCATCGACTTTTAACTCTAAAAATGGTTCATAAATGGATTTGTTTGCTACATTTTATCCATTTGTTTTCTTTCCCAGTGTTTGAGGAATGGTCCCCATTCTAGTTGATAGATTAATAATCAACTTCTTTTGAGAGATAACAACATTAGATTGAAGAATCGTGTTCTTCTATAGTTTTGCATCATTAATGACTCGGTGAGGTTGTAAAAACGGTCATTGCATTAAAATATTATAATTATTGCTCATAAACTTGTGTTATGGCTAATCTTTATATAATGCATGTCGAGGAAGATACAAAAAAAATATAATGCATCTTTAATATTTAACTTTGTTTCTCATGACAATTTTATATTTCTATTACAGAGCAAAATGTGGTTAGCCATAGTCTTCTTAAATATAAATATAGTGTGTAATATCTTTGACACACTTGTATTTTGCATACATCAGATTGAAATTTGGATAAATCACAATTTTCGTTTGCCTCCTTTCTTATTTATTTTGCCATACTAGTGGGTTTTTTTTTTTGTCTTGTCATATTACCTTCGACCATATCATTACATAGATTACATTCATTGAGGAATGAAGATTTATATTATCTTATATCACATTCACGTAAGGGAATGAATCTATTCATCACATTCAAAGAGGGTAATTTTTAATATGGTGATCTATAGTTGATTTACTCATCTTTATCTTACATTGTGGTTGCAAACAAGTTCTTTTGAAATTAAAACGATAATAATTATTTCACCCGTTCCCATAATCAGAAATCTATTGTATCGTTATTGAGTCAATTTCAGTTGAGTGAATGGAGCAAATTTAGTAAACGGGTTTATCGTGTTTCTTAAAGCATACCCATTGCTTTATTTAAAGAAACTTATATCAAAGCATCGTTCTCGATATATGAGTATATTCGAGGCATTAACCATCTCATCGCATGGTTTCTTTTTATCATTCAGATGCAATCCTCAATATTGCGAAAATGTGCTTGCATTTACAATAATTTCCTGCTTTTGATGGTCAAATCTTTCTTTTAGATTTTGACATACATATAACGAAAAAAAAAAAACGGATCTATCACCGTTTTAGATATTATCTTTTAATTCAAATCTAACACAAAAATTATGAGACCGAACTCGCTTATACTTTTTTTTTTATTTATGCATCTTGAGGTGCATATAATTATAGCGAGATTTAACGAGTCTTTATTCGTTAAGTATTCTCTTAATAGATCATCATGAAAAAGGACGATGGGGGATTACCAAGTATTGTGCACACCTCTTGTAAAGAGGCCTTATTTTAGCTTTGATTGATTATCCCCAAGTTAGATAGAACTCAGCTGTAAAGTCCACGGGAGATTGGTTTTTTTTCCGATATGTCAAGAACACAAAATAATTTTGAAAGTTTAAAATTAAACATTCTACTAAGAATAACAAAAGTATCATTTAGCAAAGATTGCATATATCACCATATACGGATTTTTGTTATTCATATATCACAAACATTTTACGAATCTTATTAAGAGATTATACACCACTTATAAAAGTCGTAAAATGCAATTTAAATTTATGTAATTTTTAAAAGCGTTGAGTTTTTACGCTGAACATTTTTATTAAAGACTAATCATTAAAAATTTAAAAGACCTAAATAATTTACTAATAACCACACAATCTAAACCTTAAAAAATAAATAGAGTGCATCATCATTTTTTATTAAGGCAACATATCTAATCTTGATTATATTACGATGTTGATATATGTTATTAGTAGTGTTCATGCCTCTTTTTTTCTTCTTTAAATCAATAACCAGAATAAATGATTTAGAATACTTCACTTTATAAAGAATCAAGTCAAACACAATTGATTCGGAAAAAAGATAGAAAAAGACGTGCATATTCATTTATTGTATTGCATAATAGTTTACCATAGCCAAGTAAATAAAAGATTAAAAAAATTACGAGCATAATTTTAGCAAATATCATGACATTAGTATGCAAAATAATGTTAACCAATATCATGTAGAAAACATGCGAAATCATGAATTTTGCAAATCAGCAAATGATTAAATAATTATATCCACATGATTAACAATAATAAAACACAAACATATAGGAAATTAATATGGAAGTCGGTGTTATTTGTTCTCTTGAGGGGAATCATAATAAAACTTAAAGTTTTTTTATTTTTTTTATTTTTTATTTTTTTATTTAATAACATAACATGAGGTTATGTTATTGATTTTATTAGAATCAAAATGGTTCACACGGAGGAGTAATTGGCCCACAGATGTCTTTTTCAATTCTTTCTAGAAAGAAAATAGATTATTTTATAAGTTTATTGATTAAGGGCCCAGATATCATTTTTTCAAAATAAACATGTCACTGATAAAAAAAAATTAATAATTGGATCTTGGATCCTTTAGTGGATGTATATTTGAGCTCTCATATTTTCTTCTCCTCATAATATTCACCCGAATTACCCAAACCGATCATGCCAAAGGGTAAATATTTTGAGATCTACGCCCTTTCGGGTAGAAACCATATTTGGTTCTGTCCAGAAGATAAACCTTTCATTCTTTTCATTATAGACTTTTTTTCATTTTCAATGAATGTAATTTGGAGATGCTCAATTTATTTTGAGTCATGATTTCAAGATAACCAGTGCGTTTTATATTTTTAAAACTTAGTAGATTACTCCTGGATCTACTAGGGGGGGGTGAAAAATATAAAGGCATCATTTTATTATCCCTTTTAGGGAATACCACACAGGGCTTTGCCATAGCCTTCAATCAGTTACTAGTTATCGCATGATTAAACTTAATGTTTTATTTTTGTCTTTATAACATAACATGTGTTATGGCGTTTTTTATTGATTCCATTAATTGAATCAAAAATTAGAAACTTGAGTGTTCTATTATTATTTTTTCAAGCATATATGATGTTATGATATGGATCCTTATGAAAGAATCATATTAGCATACTTGATGGTTCTAATTTTATTTTTTTCACAACAAACATGAGGTTGTGTTATTATCGTGATTCATCTAAAAGGAATCACAAAGAACTTGAAGTTCTTTAAAAGATATACAATAACTTGAGGTTATTGTATTTTAATTTTATTCATTGTGGTTTTATTATGAATAAATATAATCATAACATGAGGTTATGATATTTTTTTTTAATATAACCGTATTAAGTACAAACATTATTGAGTCATAATGACTAAGCGTTACAGAATGTGGGAATGGCCATTAATAATTAGTTCATAATGATATTTTGGTTTTATTATGAGAGAATAAAAGGATCGTATTATTCTTGATATACTATGATAACAAATTTCTTACACGTACTGGAATACATATCAGATCATATAACAGATCATTTAAAGAAATTAATTTGAAATCAAATATAAATTGGTTCTACAATATGTTATGATGCTTCTTTTAATTAATACGTTAGTTTCATAATGAAATTCTATGAAAAAAAAAAATATTGCATACTAATAAAATTATTAAAATTTTTGAGATCATAGTGATCCTTGGTAAACAAATACAAGCATCATGATCTATCCTTTTGATAAAAATTATTATGACATGGTAGCTATTTCCGTACCTTGAGATGGATACAAAATTTCATGCCGTCAAAACCAATTATGAATTTTCGTTTCATCTAGCTATAGAGACACGTGTGATAGGTGTTTTAAATGTAAAAGAAACAAGAACACAAGGATTAAGGAGAAGAATGAGGAAAAGAATGGAGAATTTTTATTCATGTATATCAACCAAGAGGGTTACTAAGTATCAAATATTTATAGGGAAGATAAATACATGTAAACCCTAACGGGCCGGTTGAGATAATGGTGAATATACATAAGCCCATTAGTATTATTTTACAACAATTATTGGTTATTTCTCATTTTCCATATTAGTTTTAATGTAAACTGTTTGTATATAATAGTGTTATTGAACATGAAACCTTTTTGCTACTTTCGTGGTACCCATACGTTATAATAACATGTTAGCCCCCGCCGCAACACGCAGTTCGTATTCCAATTCGTTGTGTCCTATATATTGAAGTTTGTGAATTATTTTTACAAATTATTAAGTGAGATTAAATAAAAAAATGACTCATTTTTAAGAAGTGCATTCAGTAAAACTTGTTATACATATTTTTAATGGGAACATTATCATGTTAATTATTTCGTCATCACAATGGGTTGGGGTTGGGGCTAGAGCCTGAAAGTGAGGCTGAGGCTTATATTATAAGCCGAATGCTAAAGTTTATATTTTTATAAAGTTGTTTGGCGAATTAATTGGAGCTGGAGCTTATTAATGTAAAATCGCATAATGCTACATAAAATTAAATTCAGATATATTTACATCTTTTACGTGACAATACATTATATTTTGAGGGTATTTAAGTAATTTGACTAACTTTAAGCCTCCATTAGCCCTTTTTTATGGGCTTTGGCTTATGAAAACTTATGACTTATATGCCCCTTCATAAGCTCGCGTGACAAATGAGACTTATTTTATAAGCTGGCTTATTTTAGAAGCCCAAGCCCCTTTAAGCCGTGTGCCAAACACAACCAATATTTTTTGAATTCTTATGTGGTCAAGTAAACAAACTTTGAAAGTTCGGAGGTTTAGGAGGAGCCTCATCACAATAAAAGGCCTACCCTCCAGAGGCTCCCCTTCTATTGCATTGTTGTTGCCACTCCTGGCTCTGTCATCCTTGGGCCTATTTTGGATGAGCTTGCTGCAACTGTTCTTGATACCAAAGTTTTGGCCAAAGCTGAGAAGTCTAAGAAGCGAAAATCCTCTAATTCCGGGACTGCCTCGAGCCAGGTTGCCAAGCGTACCATGTCAACTATGGCGCATGTTGTTGTTGGAAGTGCCCAAAAGAGTTTGTTTGATGGATTAAGTGATGATGAGGTTCATGATGTTGATGAACAAGATGATGGACAAGATGATGATTGTGTTGAGATCACGTTGATTACTCCTATCATGTCTGATGTTAAGTTACCTTTCGGAGGTAACCAAGGCGGGGAGAGTTCTGCTCCCTCTGCTGCTGAAGGCTCAAGCCAAAAAGATGCTTAATTTTTTAGCCATTTTCTCCTTTATTTTACATTGTATTTGTCTGATATTTTTGTTTCCTATAGGTGCTCGGGCGAAGGATATTATGGGTGATCGTGTTGACACTCCCTCTAAATATGTCGGTCGTCCCCAAGACTTTGTTGGTGTAGATCCTTCTAATGTTGATCCTTCTAATGTTGGTCCTACTATTGGCGGTGATATTGAAAGGGATTTATACCCTTCCATTCTCGGGCATAATTATGTTGATTATCCGAAGGAGGGCCTTGTTGGTAGATCATACTAGATCAGCCGCAAAGAGTGGGAGCTTCCCCATGACCTTGCTTTTGACATTCCAAACAAGGAGGTTTTCAAATATCATAATGTTTGCAAAGCTGTTGTTGACCAATTTCCTGCCCTAGTTGTTGTTTTGTGGGTTGAAACTTTATCTGATGAGCAGCTTACTCATAAGCTTAGTGTGCTACATTGTGTTATGATGTTCCATGGTGGAGAGTTGCTAGTCCGGTTATGGGGCTTGAGTAAGGCTCATGATGAGTATAAGTCGTCAAGTGAATCAAATCTTAAGGGTCTGAATCAGCAGCTATCCTCCATTAATGGTCTGAACTCCCAAATTTATGATCTAAAGGAGCAGGTGGGTACGTTGAATGAGAAGGCTGAAGCATCTGAGACTATTTTTATCCAAACCAGAGAGAAATCTAAGGCTTCTAAGAAAAAGGCCATATCCCTTACTAAGGTCTTTGATTAGTTTATTGTCGAAGCTGCTCAGCTTGCTTCTGACTTGACCGATGCTCGTCGAGCTGAGGCTCGCAAAAGTGATCGTGATATCCATATCATGATACAATATCTCTGGAGCTCCATTGTTGAGATGGAATCTAAAATTCTCCGTTCGAGGAATGAATTTGCCACTTTCTTTCAAGGTGGTTTTCAGGGCAAGGCATGGTTCAGAAGTTCTTAGGCAGTGATGAGTTTAGTAGGGTTCGGGGAGAGATTATTTCTTTGGCTTTAAATGTTAGGTTTGCTTGGGGTCTTCATATGGATTGAAATGAGGAGTAATTAGTTGAGGCCATGATAAAGATCTTTAATTTTATGCTTGGTGCCCAGGGTAGGTTGATTGAAGCTACCCCTCTTGTTGTTACTGCGGAATACCCATATCCGAGTAAGGTTGTTGATCATTCCAATGATCCTTTATCTTCATTAATCAGTCTTGAGCCTGATAGGTTGTCTCATCTAGTACCTGCATCTGCTCCTAGAGCTGTTGTTGTTCCTCCTTCTTATAATGAGTCGACTATTACTCCAGCTTCTCCTCTTAATGAGTTGGCCTCCAAGGACGTACCTTCTTGATGCTTCTGTTGATAAGCATATTGAAGTAGTTGTGCATGGCGCAATTCTTAAAGTTTACCCAGAGGCTCCTAGCAGCGTCGTTGTGGCTCTTACTGCCGAGAAGGAAGGTGAATATGCCCCTTCCGTCTCTCAACATGTTGTTGTTGTTTCCAATGATTCCCCTGCTATCTTTCAGAATGATCATACCCTCCGTGAAGTTTAGTTGTTATTTGCACCCCATGTTTTTAGTACTCCTTTTTTTGTAAGCGTCCTTTGTCATATGCGGAGGGGCGCGTGTTATGCCATATAACATTATATGTTGCTCTGAGCTTGGGCCACCCAACTATAGATGTGGGACATCCATCCAGCGGACCCTAAGTCATAACACCCGCCTTAAGCTGAATGGCTTCCTTCTAGGACCGTAGTATAGTTTGTTGGTCAAGCCTCCGCAAGTTCATCGGGCCTTATATTACTTCTAGCAGAATTTGCATTGTTATGCTTGGATCCAGACATTGCTTTCTTGGTTACTATCTCTTGCCAAGTTTAAAACCCATCTAATGTTTTTTAATATAATAAATGAACTCCTTTTTTCAAAGGTCCTCATTTGTGTCTCGTTGATCTGCATCATAAGGTCCCTCTTCATCGCCAACTCTCGATCTTGAAATTCCATGAAGAATGCAACACTTTTCACAATACTCGTATTCTTTTTCTCCTTCGCTTCATTTATAATGGTCTGCCTCCTTTCCAAACTTGCTTTGATATCTTTAGCAACCTCTAACGGATTCCTTTTCGTCCATAGCCATAATCCATATCACCGAAAAAAAATCGAGTTTGCGGTTTCACGTAGTTCTCCAAGAACTGTTTGGTTTATGTTTACGTTTATGGGGTTTTTTTGTATAGGAAGAAGATGTTATTTTGTAATGTAAATCACTCCTTTATATACTAGTTTTTGGTGACCGTTATGATGCATACATGCATTTAATGGTTGTGTCTTTTCAATATGACATGCCGTTTTTTTAAACTTTCCAAATTATAACATTTTGGTTGTTTTTGTAATTATTATTTAGTAAAAACCCACTACCATTAATATATGATTAATCAAAGCCCATTATATTTACTTATGAAAACTAATATATGGTTAATTACACATGCCTAAACACATAAACTTAGATTATATTATTGTTAGTTTAACATCTTAAGAGTACATATAGATAAGATTTCACAAGATTACACAAGTACATGAAGAAGAATGTCTTATTTTGATTTTTCACTTCCAACAAACTTTTATACCAACCCTATTTTTGGTTCTTTTAATAGTAGCCAAATGTATGTAAGTAAGTTGTTCATGTGTTGTTAGTTTATAGTTATGTGTTATGTTGCTAACATTTGTTTATAAAAAAATTATGTTTTTCATATATGGATGTAATTTTACTTATTTAATATACACAAGACCCATGAATCCATTAAAAATTATTCAGTGTTTGAAGTTAATTATGATGTTGTGTTCATGGAATGCCCTTTAAGGTATGAATATGGGAAAATTTTAGCACTTAAATTATCTAAGTAGAAAAAGGATGACGTACTTTGTAATGCTTGACATGTTGGTCTATAAACTAGAATGTGAGATTTGGGGTATGTTTTATTGTATTCCTATAACTACTCTAGAAAAAGGTTTGACAATTGTTAATGGTTATGGTGGTATGAATAAAATGTATGATATGGTTGAGTTGTATAGGTTGATTGACTTGTATATCACCAATCTTCCTAAAAACTTAGCAGCTTATTATTATAAAACTTGATTTTTGATGCGTTTGATGAGGAAATGACATTTAAACTAAAAAGTCATGAAAAAATTGGATGTTGGTTCTATGTCCTGTGATGAGCTTGTTGCATGGGCAGAGGAAGAAGCTCGTTCACCGTACCTGAGAACACCTCCTCTAAAAGCAAGAAGAAAAAGTATTAAATTTCAAGGTAACAATTTGTTTGCCAATTTGTTTTCACAATGCATGTGTTGATGATGAGATTGTGTTGCATGATGATTGGAAATATAAAGGTCTAGGTCTAGATGGTTACTTAGATGTTGGAGGGTATAATACAAGCTCTGTTTGGCTAGATGAACGTGTGTGATACGATGGTGCTTCACTTTCGGCTATGGATAAATACAAGACAAGACCTCACAACGGATTGCCATGTTGGCAATCCGTGTGATCCCAAAGAGAGATCCAACGACTCTTAATCATTTGCCAATGATTGAATGATTGAATGGTGGGGATTCAAAGGAGCGTGTGCAACAAGGCACGGCCTAATAAACTACCCTAGTACATAAATACCTCTCACCTCTCTCACACATAGGATCTCTTTTTCCGTAATTTTTCATTTAAGAAATTTAGCTTATAAAGTTTTTTTAGTTTAAATGTAATTTTCATTTAAATCTCTTGTAAACTTTTTTAGTCCCCTTAATAAAATTTTCAATTTAGTTTTAATCACCTAGTTTCACATTCATAAGCTCTCAACACTCATCTAATATACAATAAGCTCACATAAGCTTATGATCAGACCTCACATAGTCTATAAGCTCATGATTTGAGCATTAATCAGTCCTAAAACATATTTAAAATCAAAAATCATTTATAACCTAATCCCTTACCTTACTTGTGGACTATTAAGCTAATGAAAGGGGAGTCAAATGTGGAAGGACTCCCATGGGCTTATACTGGCTTATTTTTAATAAGCCAGAGCTGTTGAATAAGCTCTAAGAGCATTTTAATCCTTGTTTAGCTAGGCTCATTGTAATATTACTTTAATTTTAAGTTTTTAGCTTTAATAATTGCTTAATAGCTTAGATTTGCATATTTGCTATTAAATAAGTGTTTATCTGTTTTCTTATTGCATATTTTGTTTTTTAACTGTTCTTATTTGCTTTATTAACATCTGTTTTAGCTTAGTATAGTTAGATCTTAGATTAGTGTTTAATTTGTCTCAAAATCTATAAAAACCAAAAAAAATTAGTTTAGCTTAGATTCTTAGATATAGCTTATTTGATTAATGAAAAATGTTTGTTAAGCTTGTTAAAAAAGCGTTAATATCAGGTAATATAAGAAATTAATCATTAGATCTTAATACAATAAGCTTAATCAAAATCTGCCTTATTATAAAGGAATGTTTGGAACAACATGTTTTGACCTTCAAAAGTCAATGACAATTGATGTTTTTGTTTTAGTCATCTAAGTTTTCATAAATGATTAGGTTTTGAGCAAGTTTTTAGGTTTAGTTCAAGCTTTTAAGCATGTTGAGGCTTAATCCTAACTCTCAGCACCAGGGAAACCTTTTTTCTTAATTTATAGTAATGTAAAAATTGAAATAGGCAACTTAATACTTTGTTTTGCTGCTTGATTGAGTTTAGCTATACTCAAGTAGAAGTGTCAAAGTTCAGGCTACCCTCAGGAAATCCTGCAAGTTTGTGTCTTGCCTTCATGTCAATTTGCACTAGCAGTGGTAACAAAGTTACCACTGTTGTCACTCTTGGTTTCATTTTGTTTGTAAATTTTAGTTTTAGGTTTTTAAAATTCAAGTTAATTATAAATTAGGATCAGCTTAATATAGTTTAGGTTTTAATTTTCAGTTATAACTTAAATCTTAGGGTGCATTTGCTGTCAAAAAGTTCATCAAAAACTCAAAAAGACCAATAAATAAGTATGTAGATAATTTTTTTTAATATGTGCTTAATATAGTTGAATATTGGAAAAACTGGATACAGGTTTTTCATTAGGCTTATTAGTTAGCTTATCTTGCAAAATTAAGGATCAGAATTGGCTCTATTGAGCATTTGAGCTTATTTTGTTTTTTTGAACTCTTTGATCAAATCTGAGTTAGCTGCTTTAATCATCAAATTTCAGTTGTCTTTAGTGTTTTCTCTAGCTCAAAGTCCTTTCATATTTTAGCTTAAGCACATCATAAGTTTTCTAACTTCTTTTGTTTTGTAATATGAGCTAAACTTGACTTTATGCAAGTGTTAAAATAAAGTGAGCTCAAAAACCTACTTTACTGCAATCAGTTCTACATAAAGTCTCTTTTTGATCTTATCTTTGAGTTTCAGCTTAGTATTGTTTTCATTAAAAGTTCTTTAAAAGGAGTCTCTTTAAGTTTTTAGTAATTAGTTTTTGATAAAAATGAAAAATAAAAAAGTGCAAAAAGATGGGGGTTTGCCAGACTTGAACCCACGACCTCCTTCTCACAAACCATACGTCTTACCAATTTGCTTCAATAGCTCATCCATCCATAACTCCCACCTTTTAATACTTATACACATTTTAACGTCCTTTCTTTCCATATAAAAGTCCGTAGCATATAAGCTCATTATACCAAACTTAATAATATATAGCTGGTAAGTTTTCTATATCCCCCAAACTTTTGTAGATCTTTGACTTTTCCTGAAATTTGAGATTTTTTCTCTTCCATTAGGAGTAGATTAATTTTAATCATTTTTCCTTAAGCTTTTTAACTTTTCAAAAATACATAAAAAAATAGAAACAAGTTTTATAAAAATACAAAAAAATAGTTTTCAGCATTAGATTAAATACTTTTAGGTTTACAATCAGAAAAGTCACTTTCAACACTTTTAGATTTTAATTTTTATTTAGCTTTTATTTTAATTATTAGAAATAGGATTTTTAAATTTTTTAAAATATTAAAAATAGTTTTCATAGTTTTTTTAGTTATTAGTAGACATTCTTCTCTAAGTTTAAAAATCATTTTTCTCAATTTTTAGGACTTAATTTGCTATTTTTTAGGATTTAATTATATTTAATTAGTTTTTAATTCATAAAAAATTCAAAAATAATCAAAAAAATATTTTTCTTTTTCTAAAAATTTTCTTTTGTCCTATTTTAGGTTTAGGAATTTAGTTTGCATTTTTAGGAGTTAATTTTAGTGTATTTGCTTTATTGTCGCGTTTTATTTGTTTCCCGTTAATTGTTAAGTGTTTAATTGCTTTTAATTGTTGCTTTATTTAGTAGTTATAGATAATCAAAAAATATCTTTTCTCTCATTCAAATCATAATCCGAGCTAAAATACAGTTTCAATTTTATAAGTCGTTGGGGAAACGACCCGGGTGATCATTCTTCCCGGTTAAATATACGTATTATATATTATATATATCTTTTAGAGTGAGCTTTTCTTAAAGGAGACTTTAGGAAAGTTCTTAATTGCTCTTTTGATATTTTATATATATATATATATAAAATTTTACGTGTGTTGAAACTTACCACATCAATTTTTGGCGCCGCTGCCGGGGACTTGTGTTAAAGATTCCTTCGTTTTACGTTTGTTGATTTGGTTTGAAGATCCTTTCGTCCTCGAAAGTTTCATTTTTGTTAAATATTTCAAAAATCAAAAAAATATATATATAAAAAGTAAAAAAATATTTTCTTTTTCTTTTTAGTATAGTTATCATATTAAAAAATAATACATAAAAAAATATAAAAAAATTGTCCTTAAAAAAATAAAATAAAATACACAAAGTTGGTAAACGAACACCAACATATAATACCTTCAATTGAGGTATTATCATAAATAAGTTCCGGTGAACTTGAAAAGTTCCCAAATCGAACCAAAGATTCAAAAACTTGCCATTTGTGTCACTTACGAAATACGGCTCACCTTAAGAAGAAATTTTTAAGAGCTACCGTGAAGTAAGTTGATTATTTGGTTTTAAGTTGTCTTCCGTATATCCGTTTTAAATAGATTGTTAAAAAAAATATTCAAAAATCCAAAAAATTAGTGTAATTTTTGTTTACTTTTTAATTTCTTTATTTTTAGTGCATGCGCACTCGTTCTCAAGCTAGAAGTCAAAATCGTCGACAACAACAATTAACAACGGTTATTGTTGAGGAACCCGAGTTTCCAATGGCCGACAATCGTACCATGGCTCACGAATTAGGGTTTTAAAACGTAAACGCGCGGGTTTTAAGTTCAAATTCCTTCAAGACTTGATAAAGTTGTTATATTAACATTAGTTAGCATGTTAGGATATATTATAACAATATTTAACCATTATAACATTTAGTTTTAAGAAAAACATAAAATTAGGGTTTCGGGTGTACGGTTTTGGATCAAAATGGAAAATGAGTATGAATTGAGTTATAAAATTTTAACAAGAGTATATTTTGGTTCATTATGGACATTTATAATGTGTAGGAAGCAGTTTGAAGATCATAGGAACCTGGATGTGTGCTTTTTATAGGCCTTGGAAAGGGTGAAATCAGGACTTTTAGCTTTGTACGCCTAGAATAACGACTACCGGGCTTCTTTTCTTGGTGTATTTTGCTTCACTTATATTCTTGAGACTTTTTAGGACCTCTTAGGATCTTATTTGAGCAAAGGATTGCTACTATGATGGGTTAGAGAGGAGGAAGTGGGGGATGAGTTGAAATGAAGGGTTTACACCCTTATTTTTACTTATTTCGAAACTTGGAGGCCAAGGTGAGGGGGTGAGGTGTCTTATTTCTATAATATCTGAGTTACGGAGTCTACAAGGGTGATATGGAGGGTCTAGGGTGGTAGAGAGGTGATGTGGAGGTTAGTTTTGGTGCTTGTGGTGTCGCGGCTGAAATGAGCCAACAAAGAGAAGGTGTGGCTTAATTTTGACCATGGAACTCAAAGAGAACCTTGTAAGCTGCTTAGGGATCAAGTAGGTTAGTCCCCATGGTGCTTGTTTGCAATGGAAAGTTTTAAAATGGGTCAAAATGCAAAAATGGAGGTCGTGGGCTCAATAGGGCACGAATTAAGTTTTTGTGTTTGCATTTCGAGTATAAATGATCAATACTGATGGATTAATGTTTATAAGGATTGTATTAGGAGTTATTAATAAGATTTGATAGGTGGTTTGGGTTTAAAATGGGTGAAAACAACAACCTAAACCAAACGCCCCTAAATCACTAACCATGCATCCAAGCACCTCAATGACTATCCTACTTCTCCTCTAAGCTGCTTATAAGCACCTCCTTTGAATCCTTGGACACTAAATGAACCACATCTCCTCTTTGTTGCCTAAAATAAGCCATGAGCTTAGACCAAGATCAAATCAGACCAAACAGACCAAACAAGACGATAACACAATAATACACTGTTACTATGATAATTGTATTCGTTGCAATTATTACAAATAACGGGTATATAATAACGTGACCCAAGTTCATAATAATACCATTTTCATAATAATTGTGTTTATACAATATTACCTATGAATTGTATCAAACATTTATCAAACTATGAATTTCAACTCACCATTGTGTTGACGTTCTTAGCATTTTTATTCTCAGGTAATTGAGCAAAGCTTATGGCACGGACGCATGGACAGAGAAGATGGCTAAAACTTGATTATCATATCCCATTGTATAAACTAGATTTTGGGACCTCTTTCTAAAACTTCTGATTTTAAATGAATGATACGTATCTTTGAACAAACGTCCTTTTTGGGTCATTTTCGTAGATTCAAAATTTGTTTTGTTTCCATGAAGTAATACCCCAGATTAGCTTCTGCTGCTGATAATTGAAAAAATGGGGTGGTAACAGATTGCTAACTGGGTATTACTTTCAATAGCAGTTGTAAGCTAATCTGGTGGTATTACTTCATGGAAGCAACAAGCATAGCATAAACATAGAAAATGACCCAAAAGAGACATTTGTTCAAAGATACGTTATCATACATTAAAATTAGATTTTACAACGGCAATGTGTCCCAAAATCTAGGAGTACATACAATGTGAATGATAACAATATTTAGCCATCTTCATGTCCCATCCACTCTGTGTCCCGTAAGTTGCTCAATTACGTGAGATAAACATGCTAAAAAGCCACACAACAATGTTATGAGTGAAATTCAATAGGTTGATAAAATAGTTTGAATACAAGTCGGTAGTGTAATAATGTACAAACACAATAATTATGGAAAATGTGAAGTTGTTATGATCTTGGGTTAACTTATTATATACTCTCCGTTAATTGTAATAATTGCAGACGAAAGTCGAAATATCATAGTAACAGTGGATTACGCGTTTTGTCTGTGCTGGGTCTGTTTGGTCTGATTGGTCCATGTCCCTTGGTTCTGTCTAACTCATGGCATAACTAACCGACTAGTTTATATGATATATCCAAAATGATGTGATAAATATATATATATAATGATAATGGCTCCCGGTGTAGGTAATTGCCATATACCTATGAAATTCAAATATAGCGTGTTTGGATACTGGTCCGCTAACTCAAACAGATTCGTCAATCCCGATAGATCCTATGCCCACAATAATTCTCGGTCAACCCGAAAGTGATTAATGATCCACGATAATAAGGGACTTTTGGCATAAAGTAACTTATACATTAATTGTAATTGTATATCAGATTAGCATATAGTCTGGAAAAACACTTGTATTCATAATTGTAATCAGCATGTTATCGCGCCCTCACGAGGGTTATGAAAACATAAAGAGATTAAAAAGTGAGGCTATGAACTCACTAAGGTCCTTGAAAATTAATCACATTTGTAATAAATAAACTGTGAGTATGTAAAAGATTTTGTAACAAGCAAGTATCCCCCTCGCGTGGGGGTTATAAAACATGTAAAATAAGTAAAGCGATTATGAACTTCACTAAATCCTTGGCAAAGTAATCACATTTGAAAGAAAAAGTGAGTATGTGATAAAAGAGATTTGTAGCAAGCATAATCCCCCTTGCGTTTATAAAAACATGTAAAATTAAAAAAGGCGAGAGGTTATGTACTTCACATGATATGTAGATGTAATAAATATTCCAAAATGAAAGTTGACGACCTTATCACAATCTTAACCGGGGAGGGTTGATATAGCAAAATGATAATAAACAGCCACATCACACAACCTGAGGTAAATAGTGTCAAGTCTAGGAAATTAGTACTTTTAGAACGTTTGGTTTTTAAGAGTTATATTGAGTTGATATGAAGAGTTTGGAACTATTGTAATCACCAGAGTTTCTGGCCATCATAATTCAGAAAAGTCAATCAGTAAACGGCTTGATGAGCTAGGCACTTAAATTTGTAAACCCAACAACTCAGTCCAGAACGTAATACCAAAGATGAAACTCTTAATACTGAAGCAGACCCTTAGTAATTATGATACGATATAATCGTTTTAAGTTTTGCTCAATATCTGTGAAATGTAACACGTCAAGCGTATAAATAAAGTTATGTCTTGTAAGGGTTTTTAAACATGTTTTATACTTTTTCAAAGTTACATTTTAGACCCTTGAGTTTGAAAAGGTGGCAAAATATACCCTCGAGTTTTGCACTTTTACGAGTTGAGTTACTGCAAGTTTAAAAGATAAACAAGTAACAAACCATGTCCTTTGTAAAGTGACAATAATAACCCTTATAGTAAAACTATTGAAAAATGTACATATTTAGTTCCTTTTAATGTTATGAAATTTAGAAAGTTATGATGATAGTACCCCTTGCGATGTAATACTTTTGTAAACAAGTGCCGAATTACCATGCAAACTAAATTAACATTTCCTAAAAGAGTCAGTTACAGGTTATAGCTTATTAATATAATAGCTAAAAAAAAAGGGTTTATCATAATGAAAAGTTTAAATAACGATTCGTTAAGCTAGGAAACAAAACGGTCAAAATTAGGTTTTCCAAAACGTAAACGTGCGGGTTTAACACAAATTCTTTCATGGACTTTTCAAAGCACTTATTTTTAAAATGTTAGTTTTAAGCTATTGGGATAGATTTATAACTAAAAGGTATTACAAAGTTTATTTATAGATTAAGCTAAAGAACATAAAATTAGGGTTTCGGATTACGGTTTGGATTCAGAAAACGGGAAAATGATCATGAAATTGAGTTATGAAACTTTTAAACTAAGAGAATATTTGACTTGATCATATGAAATTATAAATTGTAAGAAGCATAAGTAAAGACTAGAACCTGGGGTTTGAGCTTAAAGCTTGGTAAACGGGTCCAAAATCGGGACTTTTAGCTTCGTCCACACGCCTAGAATAACGCCTCCGGGCTGCAAGCTTGAATAACTCTTCTCTTGATACTTCTCTTGGAACCTTCTAGGACTTATGAGCATAGAGTTGCTGCATTGATTTGTGTTATAGAGTGAGGAAGTGGGGGATGATTGTGAGAAATGGAGGCAATAACAGCCCGGCCTAGTTATAGTAATTTTGTAACTTGGGTGACGATAAGGGTGGCTAAAGATAGATCAGGTGAGGACATGTGTGAGAGCTAGACGTGGATGTGTAGACTACTAATGAGTATTAGTCATGAACACCTAGAAACAAATAGAAGAGTTGGACACCGCATGTGCTTCCCCGCCGCTAACAAGAAAAAAAGAGATCATGTGGCCAATTGTTGTAACCATAGAATTGTAGATATTTGTTGTAGAAGGTGTGCAAGCTGCTAGGAAGGTGAGGTGCTTTTCATGGAGGTGCTTGTTTGCAAAAATATTAGTTAAAATGGGTCAAAATAAAAGAAACTAGGTTTCGGGTTCATTAGGGCAATCTGTAACACCCCCATTTTTACATATAGTAGCGGAAGCTAATCTGGGGTATTACTCATGGATACAACAATCATAATCATAGAAAACGACTCAAAAGAGACGTTGTTTAAAAAAGATACGTTATCAATCATTAAAAATTAGATTTTTACCACGGCAAGGTCCAAAATCTAGTGAAATACAATGTGAATGATAACAAGTTTTACAGCCATCTTCAATGTCCCATCCCATCTGTGTCGGTAAAGTTGCTCAATGTAACGTGAGATACACATGCAAAAAATTCAACACATGTTTGAGTGAAATCATAAGGTTTTGATAATATTTGAATACAATGTCATAGTGTAATGAATTGTACAACAACAATTATATATAAAAAATATATTGTTATGATCTTGGGGTCACGATATTATATACCCCGTTTTTTTATTTGTAATAATTGCAACAAATACAATTATCATAGTAACAGTGTATTATTGTGTTATCGTCTTGTTTGGTCTGATTTGATCTTGGTCTAAGCTCATGGCACACAAACTGACTAGTGTATATATATATACCAAAAATGATGAGATATATATAGAGAGAGATAATGGCCCTCGGTGTAGGTAATTGCCATATACCTATGAAATTCAAATATAGTGTGTTTGGTTACCTATCCGGCTAACACAAACAGGATTCGTCAATCCCGATAGATCTATCCACAATATTCGTGTTCACCCGTAAGTGATTAATGGTCCATGAAAGGAGGTGACTTTTTTGGCATAAAAGTTACTAGACATTAATTGTAATGGTATATCAGATTAGCATATAGTCTGGAAAAACACTTGTATTTGTAATTTACAGCATGTATCCCCCTCACGGGTTTATGAAAACATTAAAGAGATTAAAAGTGAGGCTATGAACTCACTAAGTCCTTGAAAAGCAATCACATTGTTATAAGATAAACGAGTATGTAAAAGAGTTTGTAACAAGCATGTATCCCCCTCGCGGGTTTATAAAACATGTAAAATAAGTAAAGGCGAGGTTATGAACTTCACTAAGTCCTTGCAAAGTAATCACATTTTTATAAGATAAATGAGTATGTAAAAGAGTTTGTAGCAAGCATGTATCCCCCTTGCGGGTTTATAAAACATGTAAATTAAGAAAAGGCGAGGTTATGTACTTCACCTGATATGTAGATGTAATAAATATTCCAAAATGAAAGCTGACGACCTTATCACAATCTTAACCGGGGAGGGTTGATATAGCAAAATGATAATAAACAGCCACGTCACACAACCTGAGTAAAATATTGTCATTCATAGGAAGATTGGTACTTTAGAACTTTGGTTTTAAGAGTTAATGGATTTGATTAGAATGAGTTTGGAAAATTATGGTAATCCCGTTTCTGGCCATCATAATTCAGAAAAGTCATCAGTAAAAACGCTTGAGGAGCTAGGGCACTTTAAATGTAAAACCCAACAACTCAGTCAGAAACGTAATACCAAGATGAAACTCTTAAATATGAGCTTGCCCTAGTAATTAATGATACTATATAATCGTTTTTAAGTGGGTATTTGATTAATGATCTGGAAACGTTTAAGACAGTCAAGCGTTAATTAAAGTTATGTCTTGTAAGGTTTTAAACATGTTTTTATACTTTTTCAAAATGTTACATTTTAGACCCTTGAGTTTGAAAAGTGGCAAAATATACCCTCGGAGTTTGCACTTTTACGAGTTTGGTCCTTCAAGTTTAAAAGATATACCAAGTAAACCTTGTACTTTGAAAAGTGACATAATAGACCCTTATAGTTATAACTTTGATAAAATGACATTTTTAGTCCTTTTAGTTATGAAATTTAGAAAGTTATGATATATACCCCTTGCATGTAATACTTTTGTAAAACAAGTCCGAATTACCATGCAAACTTATTTTAACATTCTAAAAGTCATTTACAGGTTATAGCTTATTAATATAAGCTAAAATATAAGGGTTTATCATAATGAAAGTTTAAAATAACGATTCGTTAAGCTAGGAAACAAAACGGGTCAAATTAGGGTTTCAAAACGTAAACGCGCGGGTTTTAAGCTCAAATTCTTTCATGACTTTTCAAAGCACTTATTTTAATGTTAGTTAAGCTTATTGGGATAGATTATAACAATAGTTTACAAGTTTAGTTTATAGATTAAGCAAAAACATAAAATTAGGGTTTCGGATGTACGGTTTTGGATCAAAACGGAAAATGAGCATGAATTGAGTTATGAAACTTTAACAAGAGTATATTTAGGATCATATGAACATTATAAGAGTGTAGAAGCAGAAGTAGAAGATCTAGAACCGGGGTTTGAGCTTAAAGCTTGGAAACGGGTCAAAATCGGGACTTTTAGCTTCGTACGCCTAGAATAACGACTCCGGGGCTTCAAGGCTTGAATACTTCTCTTGATTACTTCTCTTGGACCTTCTTAGGAACTTATGGAGCAGAGAGTTGCTGCCATTGATGGGTTATAGAGGAGGATGTAACATCCGAGAATTTTCGGATTTTTAAGATAACAATTTTACCCTTTTGACTTTTAGGTCTGACTCGATTTACAAGTTTCTTAGCCAAGTCTGAATATAGGACACATAGTAACCTAGAGGGTGGCTTAGGATAGGCATGTTATGAGTTTTCTAGGGATAGAAACTAGCTTTGAGGTGTTGGCTACCTCTTTTGATGCCACAGCTAGAAAAGAAGAAACAAGAGACCATGTGAAGTTTTTCTTAATAAAAGTATTGAAGATATTTGTTGTATAAGTTGTGTAAGCTTCTTAGGAATGCATGTGGGTGAGTCATGAGGTGCTTGTTTGCAAAGAAAAGCTCAAAATGGGTCAATTTGCAAGATTTGGGTTCGCGGGTTCATTTAAGTCTTCTAGGGCTCGAATTGTTTTCTTTGGCTTATATTTCATGCTCATTGATCATGGAATGATAGAAATATCTTCTCAAGGTTTGTATCAAGGTTTATCAATGGAAATTCGCAAGTGGTTTGGGTTAAAGTGGGTTGAAAATGAATGATATATGCCGCGGGTTCAATTAGGGCATATTAGGGTTTCTTTAGGGTTTTTGAGCTTATAATTCATGTATATTTGAAATATAATGATAGATATTTGTTCATAAGACTTGTATTAAGGATTAACAATAAGAATTGATAGGTGGTTCGGGTTTAAAATGGGCGAAAACGAGTAAACGAGTTGAATGATCCATTTAGGTACGTTTAGGGTTTCTTGGATTAATTTTGTGTATAATTGAGATGAAATGATGATTGAATATGATTGATAATGTTGTAAACTAAGTTATCACAACTTATTTGAGTATTGGTTTAGGTTTATGATGGATAAAAACCAGGAAACAGGTCATGGTTTAGTATTTAGCTCGGGTTAGGGTTTCTGACTTTTGAATTAGGGTTTTGAGTGTAAAAATGTGTATGAAAGCTTATGTGTAACACCCCCAAAAATACAACAATGCAGCGGAATACCACATGGGGTGCTACTTCATAATACACAGCGCTAGATACAAGAGAACGACCTCTAAATGTGTCGTTTGTAAAACAATCTCGTTGATTTAATCAAAATCTTGAATTTAATATACATTTGTCCCATATTTGCATCACAATGAAAAGCTTGAATGTATAGACTCCAATGCACTTCAAGAAATCCGAGCATATAATTTCCCTGAGAAAAACATGCTTAAAAAGGTCAACATAAAGTTGGTGAGTTCATAGGTTTCTGTAAATACAAACGTTAGTTTCAATAAATGTATCTGCCCACTGTATCATTACAGTATCCTGTAAAAACGTTTAATGACTACTGTCTCCTACATATCAAAAAAAAAATGTTGACCATGTAAAATCCTTAAATGTACTTCCAAAATTATGTATGATTTTAGAAATCAATTAGCTTAAAATATCAAGTACCATTCTAAGCCCCAATAGTCCCAAAATGTACGGGTCAAAGTTGGATTACAAATATCCCAAATAATGTATGCCACTTTATTCTAGTGTGTATAAAACCATGAGACCATAAACTCTAAGTTCATGAAACAAAGCCGCTAACATAAACAATGGCCATGTCATACAACGGATGTCCCCCACCTGGACACCCTCACACTGAATTACTTGACGTGTGCCTACAACCGGATGTCCCCACCTGGACACCCTCAGCATTGAATTACTTGACGTGTGCTACACGGATGTCCCCACCCGGACACCCTCAGCATTAAGTTACTTGACGTGTGCCTACACCGGATGTCCCCACCCGGACACCCTCAGCATTGAATTTACTTTAACATACAACCGAGCTAATCCCAAAACATAACATATTAGTTGTGCTTACGTTTTAAAAAGTAACCAAGTAATGTATCTCCCCGAGATATATAAAGGTGTATGTAAACCAAACAGGTAAATCAACCATGTAAATGCGTTAGTAAAACATGTTAAGCAAACGAGTTGAAAATTCACGTAACGAGTTTTAAATCAAACACGAAATTGAATTTCGTAACAAGCATGTTCTCACCCCATAATAAATGTAAAACATGTAAAACATGGGGGCCATGAACTCACCTTTGATGTTTTGAAAGAACGATTGTAGGTAGGCATCTAATTCACTTTTGATGATGAAGACTGACTGATAATAGCATCTAATATGTCATCAATACGAATGGAAAGAATGAAGCTTGCCTGAACCGAGGAAGATGCAGCTTAACTTAACGGCTAAGTCCCCTAGCCTAGATAATATGTTGTGTTCCCCGTGAATAGGTTATGTCAACTCGACGCGTTGATAAAGATTTAGATTAATCCCCCCCCCTTTGAAATGGTTTTGGTGGCTGGTTAAATAAATAAATTTAGAATATTCTCAAAGTGTGTAATATATATTCTATATATATTACATATGAAAAATAACCCTTATATAATTCTTACCATGAATTATATCATAAAAACGATCAATCCGAAGATTTATAAAAAGTATATAATAATTTGCAAGTATTATATAAAATGTGTGAATAAATAATTAAACCAATTAGTTTGACAACCAATTTAATTAATAAACAGACTTTGAATAATGGTAGACACATGTCTTAACGTTATGAATTTATCAAACCATGTTGGTAACAGTTTATAACCATTATACAAAATACCAAATTAAAATAATATTTTATAATTTAAGTTACGTTTCTCCGACAGGTCGTGTCCAAAATGGTTATCTCGATATAAAAGTATAGTTTTTGTTCATTGGTCGGGTTATGGTGTAATACAAATTATTATATCTTAAATATGTAACTTAGTCCCCTTTTTATCGATTTCTAAAACAATATCCGTTTTTGTAAATCCTTAACAAGTATAGAAAATTATAAAATTTTCGTCATGACTTTCCCGTTTATACAGCGTTTTCCCATATACGCAAAACTCAACGTTTTCCCATAAATCATTATATGTTGCAATTGTTAACGTTTTAATATTTCAACCACTCCTCAGTTTTTTGTGCTAATAATAATATTATATGTATATTATTATAATCTAAATCAAACAAATTTAATAAGTATTATATTATTTAACCAATTAAAACCACCAAAAAGTATTTTATCCGGTTTGATATTTTATTAAAACCCTATGTTGTTTCCATGTTGTTTTCACTCACGATATATAAAACCAAACGAACCCTCGTTGTTTCCTTCGATTGATTCGCTCACCAAAAACGTCTACGATGCACTCTCTTAAACCAAACACACCCTACTCGTGCCAAACCCAAACCAAACACCCTATTATTGCTAATCCACCCAAATGGATCCAAATCTGTTACACACCCAACCAAACGGACCCTTGTCCCAAACAGCCCTCGTGGCTGTTAAACCCACCACCAAACGCCCCTTGTGGGCTATGTCGCAGCCAAACGCCCTTGTGGTGATACATCAACCACACGCACCCCTCCTTAGTGCTGCGACAACACAAACGCACCACTAAGTGCCGATAAATAAACTCACCCAACGCACCCTCACCGGTTTTTATACCCGGCTGTTACCACAACAACCCGACCCAACCCACAATCAAACACCCCTAGCTGCTAACCCATCCCGACAGCCCAACCCCCCGGCTGGTCCCCGGCTGTTAGCACATAACCCAACCACACCACTCATAAACGTACACCCCCAGCTGCTAAACCCAAAACCGACCCCGCTGGCCCACAGCCGACCGACACCCCTCCCCCCTGCGGCTGCCTTGCACCGAACATCCAACAACCCCCCCAACAAACACCCCTAATTTCAACACGCAAACGAAACCCCCCGGTGATAACTAACAAAACCACTCGACACCCTTTCCCCCGGCTGTGTTCGCATCAAGCAAGCCCACACCCTTCGTGGGGCGTTAACACCCAAACCCCACCCTTTTGTTTACAACCCAAACCACACGCACCCTAAGTGGTGCTGCGGTGGTTTTCAACCCACCACCCTAAGAGAGGTTCTCGGCAAACCCACGACAAATCCACCTTGCCCGAATTTGAGAACCAACCGGACCTTTGTGGTCTATATCGAAACCCAACCCACCCTTAGTGGTGGCTGCCCCACTAAACGCACCCTCGTGGTGCGGTGACTGTCAAACTGGGCGCACCCTTGGGGTGGTCCAAAACCGAACGCACCCTTGATGTATGTTGTGGTGGTGGTGCGTGGTAGGTGATGATATTGGTGGTGGTGGCCGGCTGCGGCTGTGATGGTGATGATGCGATGTTGATGATGATGATGGTGAGGATGGTACTATGATGACGATGATGATGGTGGTGTTATAGTGGATGTGGGGCTGTCGTGGGTGGCTG
The DNA here is from genome assembly GCA_026074375.1 of Tanacetum coccineum. Lineage (NCBI taxonomy): Eukaryota > Viridiplantae > Streptophyta > Magnoliopsida > Asterales > Asteraceae > Tanacetum > Tanacetum coccineum. The sequence goes on along the minus strand of BQNB010011761.1, from coordinate 23,892 downwards.
CCGGAGAGGGGTGGTTGGCGCGTGGAGGAGCGAGTGAGGGAGAGTGAGTATGATGAGTGGGTAGATCCGGTCACGAGAATCATTTTTGGGGTTCGCCGGAAAACTCCGCCGGAAAAGTTTTCCGGCGGCGGCGACGTGGTGGTGGCCGGAAAGTTGGCCGGAGAAGATGGTGGCTGAGGGTGGCCGGCGGTGGGGTAGTGGTGGCCGGCATTTTGGGGAGAGAGAGAGGGATTTGAAGTGTGTGTGTATTTTTAGATGTGGAAATGAAAAGATGTATATAAAATTTTATATATATTAAAACTTTTTATTAAAAGTGCCAATTTGAAATAGTTGAGGGACCAAATGTGTAACTTATTTGGTATAGTTTTTATAAGAATGGTTCGGGACTCATTTGAGCGACCTAACGAATGATTCAACTCTCGAAACTTGCGCCATTGTTTCCCGAATCATTTTTCTGATAAAAATGAGTATTTACTTGATAATGTTTCATAAATATTTTATAATATTTAATAAAATATCTGTTGTTCATTTTGTGAACCGGTTTCGTTTCGTCCGAAATAAGAATGGATTTCAACCCGAATATTCGCGTTATCCACAACGCTTTAAAAAAAATGACGATTAATTTATTTAATATTTTTATTAAATAAATACTGATAATTAAAAACACAATTTAATTATTTTTGTGTGTCCGCGTTGTATATTGTTCAAAAAATTGTTTGCGGTGCTGTTTTAGCCCTTTTCGGCTCGTTTCCAGGTCTCGGGCAAAACTGAAAAGTTGTCAGGAATGTCGTTTTACATCGAATTGCTTTAGGGTCCGAGCCGTGAAAACGTGATTTAGATGGTTGTTCTTGTAAGTCAAGCCAGACCTAAAATCAAAGGAATAACATAAAGTTTATCTTAAAAAACCAAAATTCTCGGATTTCCCATTATGAGCTAGAATAATTAGTGTTTACACCATGTATATTGAGTGTAGAATCTTGTACACAAGTGATGGTGAAAAATTAGAATGAAAACAGAAGGGTAAAACGCTATTTTAGATTCATGCTTAAATGACTTTATACATTGTGCCTTTGAAAACTTGTACTTGACCATGGAGTAGTTTATATTTTCAAATAAATGTTATATTTACTTGTATAAATGCTTTAGTAGCTTTTACATTCACTTTAGATATTAACTCTTCATGGAATTTAGGTTTTAGAGGTATCGCTAACGGTTTTAAAGCCCGTTATGATATAAGTATGAATGTACATTATAGAATAATGTACTTTTGTAATACGGATATGAATGATATTGACTTGCCCATATTGTGATGTTTGCTTTGACATAATATTAAGACGAAGATGGCCCATAGATAGGTTCGTAGCCTCGTCTACTTTATTTGTAAGTTACTGACATACAGAAGATATTGACAATACAACTAATGTAATAAAGCGAAAAATTTCCCCGTACAATTGTGATAATAGAAAAATAGGTTTTGTATTTGATGAAAATTCTTGGGTTGTTATAGTCTCCACCCCTTACAGAAATCTCGTCCCGAGATTTAGTTGAAAGTTGTAGTGAATAGATGTAGGTACTGGGCATGAATTTAGGTTAGGCTAATCAAGGTTACAAGTCCACGTGTGTGATGCATTTATAATTATGTTGCGCACCATAATTATAATTACCTCCTTTCACACGTCTACTTATTTTCAAGATCACACCTCTTGATGACAGCCAATAGAATTTCTTCAGATCCTGATAGAACCTGGGTGGATGAAATACTTTGATTTACGGAACCTGTGGGTTATGGGCCTACCACGCTTCTGCTGCGCTACTCTGATCGTAAAGAATCGCTATTCATTAACCTTTAAAAGTCAACATCGAATAAGAATGCTATCACAAGTCTTTGTCAAAATTTTCATACCTAGTGGTATTGAAATCATTTGACATTGTATAATTCGTGTGTGTTTCCTTGTTTTAATGGTTTGCCAGAATATAACAGAGAATTTTAGAATACGGAGATCATGGAATGAGTGATGTCAAGGAATGATTATGAATTTGTAAGAGAGTTGCTAGTCACGTGAGATACAGATTTGGAAATGGACAGATATTGAAGGTAATAATGATAATGATTAAGGAATTGTTTGTACAAACGGATTGAAAGAAACTTGAATTGTAACGTATGTATATACTTAATTCCACTATTGTATAAGTTGTCACTTACAAAAAGAAGCTGTCAACATCTTGTAACAGAGAATTAAATTCATATCGGAGATTTATAATTCCATATTCCAAATGGAAGAAGTGACCTACTTCATTTCAATAAGATGATCATAAATCGTCTTACTTAAGCATAAAAACATGATATGGTAATGTGTACAAATGATATGATCAGAATGGTTAGATAAATATGAGATTGTTTTGATTGTACTGAGGCCAATATAATCGAGATGAAAATTTAATGTTTGCAAAGGTAAGAGGAGAGTATTCAGAGTTTGAACATGAATCTGATTTCATGGAATTTGACAAACATGACAAGTTTATTGATACCACCGGAAAACAAGATTAAACGGAATTCTCACTTTAATTATGTACATGGATAACTTTACATATGAAACTCTAAAAGAGTTGATACTTATGCTAAGTACTTAGATTAAGATCTAGATTAAAAGTAAACAGATACAAGGATTGTAGCTTGGATATATAAGGTTTTTTAGATCTAAGAAGATTTCTGATGAGAAGTTGTATATCCGCGAAGTTGATCTAGGGTAGAAATCCTAAAGTGAACAAAAGCAAGATTGGCTCTAAGTATGCTTTCTTGTGGCCTTGTTGTTTGCTTTTGGGCACTGATTCGCATAATGTCCTTTCTTTCCACAGCATTAACTAGTTACGGATTATTGGTCTAGTGGGTTGAGCTGTTTGTTTCTGCAGTTCTTGGTTAGATGACATATCTTGTTGCAAGTTTAACAACTACAGTGCAAGGACTCTATGTGATGTATGGGGGGGGGGGGGTGCCAATCCTTTCACACAAGGGACGATTTCCAGTATACCCATTGGTGGCAGTATAAGTCCTGAAGGTTTCTTGCTTCCTGTTCTGCTGCTGGTGGTGATCATTGTTACTGTTGTTATTGTTATAAGTTTATCTGATAGTTTTGTTGATGATGTTATCCCTTATCCTAAGCTTTCGTTTACGATCATTAAGCTGCTTGCACAGAATCCATGCATTATTACTGATCCATTAATCTCTAGGGCTAGGTTGATGGCTTCTCCAAAGTTTGAGGCTTTGGAGGAAGTAAACGTTTCCTCAATACTTCTAGGTAATTCCATTGATGAAGACTTTCCATCAAGTTTCTCGGCGTTTGGTACCATGTTTGGGCATAAGACGGCTAATTCCTGAAATCTCCTAATATAAGTCTTAAGAACATATTCCTATTCACAGACAATTGTAAAATTCGTCTTCCCATCTTCCTTGACTTCATTCGAGGCAAACTTATTGGTTAAGAGACCTTTTTAAAATTCGATCCTAAGTGGATTTGATTGGCTTGATTTCTATTCCAATAGGTTGAGCGTATGAATTCCACCAGGACAGGCATTATCGGTTAAAGTACCGGTAGCAAATGCCACTTTGTTTTCCTCGGCACAGTTGCTACGAGAAAATACCGATTCAGTCCGCTCAAACCAGTAAATGAGGTCAACTGATCCTTCCATACCATTAAAGTAGAAAGGTTGACATCTAATGAACTCTTTATAGTTTCCCATTTTTGCTACAGGAGTTCCAGTAGGTCCGGTGTTCCTGTTGGGATTACTATCACTTGTCATTGATGTAGCTTGTGCTTTCAGAGCTGAGGAAATGCCATCATTAATCAGTTGTTGGATGGCAGCTAAGGTTATGGCTGGTGTTTTGGATGTTGAAGTCCTTTTGGGAGGCATGTTATCAACATAAGAGAATATGTAATAAGAATGACATCACAAGTTATGAAAGGTAATAAAAGAAAGAGTAATGCTTATTTTTTTGAATTTTAAGCACTTAGAGTTTATGGTATAATGATGAAGACAGAGATAATGATGCAAATGATGGAGATGGTGATGAAAAAGAGATAAGCTGGTTTTATGAAAGAAGGTACGAAACGGGATTGCCTTTATAAATAACTTGTCTTTTTACTGTACATAGTTAAGATTTGACTAGCGTTTTTATTTATACCACACATCCCGTGGCTAAGATAAAGTTATAACTAGTCTAATAGCTTGATGATTTTAAGCCGGTAGATGACATCCTAAAGATCTTCCTGATTTGTTTGGTGACGAGCTTGGATTTTCTCAATGATTTGTTAACGATTGGAAATCCTGTATTGAGCAAAGGTAATCATATCCTTTTACCCTAATCGCTTCTTTTGAAGTTTGATAATCTGAGTACGGATTCTCTTAAGTTCGGTCTTCAGTTCATTACCATCTCTTTGTATGATCATTCTATCATTAGTACGTCCTTTTTCCATTTTCTCAATGCGGTGAAGAGAGAGTTCATCTAAGTAATTCAAAATATGTTCGACTTGTTTCTCATGATGTTTCAGATACATCTTATCTGAACATTTTCCTATTTCAAATACTTGAGGTGGGGTAGGAGTATAAACTGAGAAGGATGGTGATACCAAATTATAAGTTTGATTCCGAGATGAATTAGATAACATGGTTGAGGAAGAAGATGGCGAATGGATTTACTTCTTATGTGGTAATAGTTCTTCAGGAACAAAGAAATATCGGGGATCAAATAGTAGTGATGGTGGTAATACCGGAGATGGAGTCAAAATAGCTGGTGAAGTAATAGGATCTAGTGGTAAACTAGATAATTCCTTAGCATAAAATGCTTATACGTCCTTCAAACAAGGATTATTGTAGAAAGGTGAGAATACTAGTGGGATTATATTTTCTTTAGGGTTTTCCGAAGAGTTAAAAGAACTGCTTCTCGCTTGTGAGAGCTAGACGGTGATGTGTAGACGCTATGAGATGAGTCATGTACACTAGAAACTAACTAGAAGGTGTTGGAACACCCATGTGCTTGCCGCGGCTATACAAGAAGAAAAAAGAGATCATGTGGCCAATTTTTGTACCATAGAATGTGAGATATTTGTTGTAGAAGGTGTGCAAGCTGCTAGGAAGGTGAGGTGCTTTTCATGGAGGTGCTTGTTTGCAAAAATATTAGTTAAAATGGGTCAAAATAAAAGAAACTAGGTTTCGGGTTCATTAGGGCAATCTGTAACACCCCCATTTTTACATATAGTAGCGGAAGCTAATCTGGGGTATTACTTCATGGATACAACAATCATAATCATAGAAAACGACTCAAAAGAGACGTTGTTTAAAAGATACGTTATCATTCATTAAAATTAGATTTTTACAACGGCAAGTCCCAAAATCTAGTGACATACAATGTGAATGATAACAAGTTTTAGCCATCTTCATGTCCATCCCACTCTGTGTCGTAAGTTGCTCAATTACGTGAGATAAACATGCTAAAAAGTCAACACAATGTTTGAGTGAAATTCATAGGTTTGATAAATAGTTTGAATACAAGTCATAGTGTAATAATTGTACAAACACAATTATTATAAAAATGATATTGTTATGATCTTGGGTCACGTTATTATATACCCGTTATTTGTAATAATTGCAACGAATACAATTATCATAGTAACAGTGTATTATTGTGTTATCGTCTTGTTTGGTCTGATTTGATCTTGGTCTAAGCTCATGGCACACAAACTGACTAGTGTATATATATATACCCAAAATGATGAGATATATATATATAGAGATAATGGCCCTCGGTGTAGGTAATTGCCATATACCTATGAAATTCAAATATAGTGTGTTTGGTTACCTATCCGGCTAACACAAACAGGATTCGTCAATCCCGATAGATCTATCCACAATATTCGCGTTCACCCGTAAGTGATTAATGGTCCATGATAATGAGGGACTTTTGGCATAAAGTAACTTAGACATTAATTGTAATGGTATATCAGGATAGCATATAACTTGGAAAAACACTTGTATTCGTAATTTATAGCATGTATCCCCCTCACGGGTTTATGAAAACATTAAAGAGATTAAAAGTGAGGCTATGAACTCACTAAGTCTTTGAAAAGTAATCACATTGTTATAAGATAAACGAGTATGTAAAAGAGTTTGTAACAAGCATGTATCCCCCTCGCGGGTTTATAAAACATGTAAATAAGTAAAGGCGAGGTTATGAACTTCACCTGATAGGTAGATGTAATAAATATTCTGAAATGAAAGCTGACGACCTTATCACAATCTTAACAGGGAATGTTGATATAGCAAAATGATAGTAAACAGCCACGTCACGCAACCTGAGTAAATATGTCAAGTCTTAGGAAGATTGTACTTTAGAACTTTGGTTCTAAGAGTTATGAATTTGATTGAAGAGTTTGGAATTATTGTATCACCGTTCGGGCCATCATAATTCAGAAGTCATTCAGTAAACGTTTGAGGAGCTAGGGCACTTTAAATCGTAAACCCAACAACTCAGTCAGAACGTAATACCAAGATGAAACCTCTTAATATGAAGCTCCCTAGTATTGTGATACGATATAATCGGTTTTAAGCGTTTTGATCAATATCTGGAAATGATAAGCACGAGAAGCGTTAATTAAAGTTATGTCTTGTAATGTTTTGAATACATTTTTATACTTTTTCAAAATGTTACATTTTAGACCCTTGAGAATGAAAAGTGGCAAAATATACCCTCGGAGTTTGCACTTTTACGAGTTTGGTCCTTCAAGTTTAAAAGATATACCAAGTAAACCTTGTACTTTGGAAAGTGACATAATAGACCCTTATAGTTATAACTTTGATAAAATGACATTTTTAGTCCTTTTAGTTATAAGTTTTTGAAAGTTATGATATATACCCCTTGCATGGAATACTTTTGTAAAACAAGTCCAAAATGCCATGCAAGCTTATTTTAAATTACTAAATGATTATAGCTTATTAATATAATCTAAAATATGAAGGTTTAAGGAAACAAAAGTTTAAAATAACAATTCGTTAAGCTATGACTCAAAACGGGTCGAATTAGGGTTTTAAAATGTAAACGCGTGGTGTTTAAGATCAAATTCCTTCAATAATAAATAAAGTAGTTATATTAACATTATTTAAGCATGCTAGGATAGATTATAACAACATTTAACCATTATAACATTTAGTTTTAAGAAAAACACGAAATTAGGGTTTCGGGTTTACGGTTTTGGATCAAAATGGAAAATGAGCATGAATTGAGTAATGAAACTTTAACAAGAGTTTATTTAGGATCATATGAACATTATAAGGGTGTATTAGCAGAAGTAGAACATCCAGAACCTGGGTTTGAGCTTCAAGGAGCAAAAATGGCAGAAATGGGTCGTTTCGGGTAGTATTTCCACTCGTACGCCTTGTATCTTGTTCCCGGGGCTTCAAATCTTCAAAGCTTCACTTGAATGATCTTTTTAGATGATCCTAGGATCATATGGAGCAGATAATGTTTGCTCAATTAGGTTATAGAAAGAAGAAGTGGGGGATGAAAATGAATGAAGGGTTTTGAGTTCTATTTATAGGCGAATGACCCTTAGGGACAAAAGGAGCTTATCAATATGATCTAGGACACATGGGTATGCTAGAGGGTGATTAGGAGGAGCTATGGGATGTTTTGGATAGGCTAGAATTTAGCTAGAACATAGTGGTGAGACTATGTGGATGTCACGGCTGTTATGGCTAAAAAGAAAGAGATGTGGCTTTGATTTTAGCCATGGGAAGGCTTAAGCAGGTGGGTAAGCTGATTAAGAGTGTCTAGTAGCTGGTCATGGAGGTGCTTGCACATGGTTTGTGCAAATAAGAGTTCAAAATGGGTCAAAATGCAAGCAAAACAAGCCGCGGGTCTGTTTTAGTTATTATGGGTTCGAACTCACTTTCTTTGCTTATATTTCATGGGCATTGATCAAAGAATGATTGAAACATGTCCTTAAGGTTTGTATTAAAGATTATCAATAGAAATTAGCAAATGGTTTGGGTTAAAACGGGTTGAAATTGAGTAAACATAGCCGCGGGTCATTTTAGGGTTGATTAGGGTTTCCCTGGATTTTCTTGGCTTATAATTCGTGTATAATGGATCAAGAATGATAGAATACTGACCTTAGGCATTGTATAAAGGATTTTTAATAAAATTTGATTGTTGATTTAAGCTAAAATGGGTTGAAATGGAATAATAAGCCTCAGGTCTGAATTAGGGCTCATATTGAGTTCATTAGGGTTTTCTAGCTTTCTAACTTGCGTACATTGTCAAGACAAAGATGGATAATGAATTGTAAACTCATATTATGAGTTTACAATGGTATTTGATTGGTTGTTCAAGATTGAAATGGTTAAAAATGAGTAAACGAGTCGAATGATCCATTTAGGTATGTTTAGGGTTTCTCGGATTCAATTTTTGTATAAAGGATATGAGATGATGAAATAATGATGAAATAGGATTGACATAGTTGTAAAATAAGTTATTACAACTTATTTGAGTGTTGGTTGAGGTTTAAAATGGATAAAAACGAAGAAACGGGTCATAGTGTAGTATTTAACTCGGGTTAGGGTTTCTGACTTTGGTTTCTTGTAATTTCATGAAATGAGGAAGAATATGGATTATAAATGAAGTATATGACTTGTTTGTAACTTGTACTTGATGGGTTGTACAAGATTCTTAGGAAAACAGAGGTAAAATGGCTATTTTGGATATCGTGCATTAATGACTTGTACATTGTGCTTTGAAAGCTTGTACTTGACTTGGAGGGAGTTTATATTTCAAATGAAATGTTATATTACTTGTATATATGCTTTAGTAGCTTGTACATTCACTTTAGATATTAAACCTTCATGGAATTAGGGTTTAGAGGTATACGATAACGGTTTAAAGCCCGTTTTGATATAACGTTGCGAATGGTACATTATAGGAATAATGTACTTTGTAAAAAGGATATGATGATATTGACTTGACATGTTATGATGTTTGCTTGACATATATGAAGACAGGATTGCCATAGGTAGGTTGCGTGAGCTCGTCTACTTTAGTTATGTAAGTTACATGACATACTGAGATATTGACAATACAACTAATGTAATAAAGCGAAAAATTTCCCCGTATAATTGTGATAATAGTAAAATAGGTTTTGCATTTGATGAAAATTCTTGGGTTGTTATATCAAGCATCTGGATCACCATAGTAATTGGTTTAAGTTTTCTTATGCCCAAACGTTTATACATAGAAAGGGGCATTACGCTGATGCTAGCTCCTAAATCTGCTAATGCATTATTGAAATCTAACTTTCCAATGGAACAAGGGAGAATGAAACTTCCTAGATCTTGTTCCTTAGGGGGTAGATGTTTCTAGAGAAGAGCAAAGCACCTAGGGTTCATTCTAATTTCCTCATCTTCTTCGATCCTAGGCTTATTTTCTACCAAGTCCTTTATGTGTTTTGCGTAATTCTCAGTTTGCCTAATTTCTTTTAACAAAGGACGATTTATCTTGAGTTTCTTCAAGCTCTCCATAGTTTTGTGCACCAATGCTTCTTCTGCGTGATGCTCTAATCATATAAGGAATGGTATTGTGGCTCATAAGGATCAACATAATAGTTTATACTCTGCTTTTCTTCTTTAGGTTCTTCTTTTTCATTTTAAGTGTGGCCTCAAGTGCTGCTAAAGCAACTGCCATTCCTAAATTGTCAGTTTCTTGTTTCTCGTTGTCTGAAAATCCTAAGTTAGCAAAAAAGTATTCAATTTCCTCGGGGGAATAATAGAAAGGTGTGTATAATGGTGATCCATCTTCAGTACAGATTGTTTTGCATTCTTTGAACTTTCCATTGTTAGCTCGTTCTTCAACTTCATTTGCTAAGGTTTTCACCTTTGTCTCAAGACCTTGGATAATTTTGCCGTGAGCTTCTCGGCTGGTTTTTGTACTTTGGTAAAAATTTCTTTAACTATTCGTCTTGCTCGGCATGTCTCTTAGATGCTTCTTACATGTATTTATTGATTATTTCGGTTAGGCTTGGTCTTTTTTCTCCTGATGATGGCTAGTCATATCCTCCTCTATTAAATCTACCGTCATTTCTATTGTTGTTTGGGAAGGGTCGACTGAACTCTCTATATTTAACATCTTCCACACTCTTTACTTCTTCGTTGAGAGGAAAATCTTTATTAAGGTGAGTTCCTCTGTAGATTTGACATCGTACTTGAATAGCGTGAACATTCTCTTTTAGTTTCTTTATGTCTCGATCGAGGTTTTCTAGTTTGTTTACAATAGCAACAATCCCTTCAGAATTACTACTACTCTCTATATTTCTATTGGATGCTCCATCGTGCCACTTTTGGAAGTGGTCAGCCATAGTCTGAATTGATGTTAATGCTTGAGCAGGTGTCATGCCAGGAATTGGCCCTTGTGAGTCAAGCAATTGGCAGTTCATGGTCCCAAGACCATTATAGAAGATGTTTACCTTCTGATGGCTATTGATGTCATGAGTGGGGAATTTATATAGTAGGTCATTATACTGTACCCAGGCTTGGTATAAAGTCTCGTCTCCTTCCTGCTTGAAGTTGCAGATTTCTTCAAGCTGCTTGGCTGTTTTTTATGGTGGACAGTACCTTTGGATAAAGGCTTTTTAAGGAGATCCCAGGAATCGACGGTTCCTGGAGGAAGTCTATCCACCCATCACTTAGCGGCTCCAGTTAGAGTAATGGGGAAGACGGGCAGCATGACAGCATCATGTGATACTCCGGGAATGTTAAATAAGCTGATGATGTCTAAAACTCGCTCTACATGCTCACAGGCATCGTCGTTCTTGTTTCTGGAAAAGGTATCCTCCCTTAATTCTCGCATGAATTGACTCTTTATCTCAAAATTCACATTGCCTCCTATTTCGGGTTTGACTACGCCCGGTGCCTGGTTCTCTCGAGTCAATGTTAGATACTGCTCCATAGTGAGGTTATCGATTTCCCCCTCAACCATTATGGTTTTTGAAATGCTTAGTAATAAGAAATCAAACTAAAACTAATTTTAGCTCCTCGGCAGCGGTGCCAAAAACTTGATGCGTAAATTTGTTTTAAATAATTAATTGCCAAGTTTTAAATTTATAAAACTCGTCTACCGATACACGCACTAACAGGTAGAGAACCCGGTCATATATAGTGCAGTAGTTTGGTAAATCCGAGGTCGTCCCAAGAGCTATGGTTTACTAGTTTTAATTCGATTATGTCACGTTTGAACATAGGTTTTAAGGTTGATTTTAATAACTACAAGAAAGTAAATGCAATAAAGTAAAGTGATAAAAGAATTCAGGGAGAAAAGCGTGCTAGCCTAACCATTTCGTTACTAATGCTATGATTACATTTTCCTGTGCAATGTTCAATTATAAGTTCCATTAGTGGTTCTAATATTGACAGACCTGAATTGGCATTTGAGGTATGTCCTATACTTACTCTGCGATCCCACATTCCTCTACGATCACACGAGCAGGGCATCTAAGTTTATAGTGGTTAATTCCCAACTACCCTTAAGACCAATCTATAATCTAAACCGATTATTAACCCCCTCTGAAAGAGTTCCTGTACTTTTTAAGTATTTAATATGGCAAAGGCGGTAATTTGGTCAATTCCTACACTAGGGATAGGTGTCAAGCTATCCTAGTACCCCGTTAATCCCAGGTTCAACATAGTAAGTCTAATATCAGGATTAACAAGATCTAAGCCACCTTCTACACTACCAAAACACAAGGATCAATGAAAGGCTATAAGGATATCTAACAGAACTATAATTGAATAGGAAACATTAATCATAACAATAGTAAATACATAGTTAGGCCAACACTTAGAGTGCTTAGCCGCTCATGGTAACAGAAATGCAAGAATTAATGAACATAGACATGGATTGAATCATCATTGTTCTTATAGTAAATGTTATGAACGATTAAATACAAGAAATGTGTAAAGTGACTTCTCCCTTGGACCTTCTGGTGAAATGATTCGGACCTTGAGGGTTTGGTTCACCCTTTGGAACTGTGTTATGAGATGTGGAAGTGAATGATGCTGAATGAGCCGAATGAGGGCTCTATTTATACATTTCGAAACTGTTACGACTTAACCCTTATGAGACGTTACGCTGTAATCCTGCTACGTAAGCTTCCAATCTTCTAGGCTAAAATGATGTTATGGCATAACCTTGTCACCTATGTTACATCGTAACGCTTACTCGGATAAATCATCTTCTATGAATTTTGAATATTACGACGTAAAGTAGGAGATGCTTTACGCCGTAAAAGGTGTGATGACTCATTTCTTCATTATAATATGTTACGGTGTAATCCCTCGGGGGTGTTACGCCGTAAAATGCCTTGAACTCTTTACTTTAGTGCATTTATGTCCAAATCCCACGTCTTTTGCTAAAATGATTACTTGGTCCCTAAAAACTATATAAGAAATTAATTTATGTTTTTAGATATTTACAACATATTTATAAGTATATTCATAGGGAATTTGATATTAAAATGTATCAATTATTTGATGTCATCACACCTCCTAGAAATCAAGAATCAACTAGTTTAATTTTAGTTTAATGTTTCTTTATGCGATATGCCTACTTTCTAGTCTTGTAATATTCATACCCTTTAAGTATGAATTTAATCTATTATGAATGAATGGTATCTTATTATGAGGAATGTGTATGCATTATGGCTTATATGGCTATCTCTTTTCTTTCTCTACATAGCCATGTATATAGAGATACATCAAAACCAAGCATAATCTCCTTATTTTTCTTTATTCGCCATCTTGTAAAAACTATGTCCATCCTTGAAAATCGTGATTTTGGACCGACATGCTCATACCTTTCTTGATTTGATGCTTGAAAGCTTTAATGATGCATCTTTCTTGAAGTTCTTTAACTTTAACACTTCGTCACTTCGAGAAAAACGTTCGGTTATCAGAGTGACGGAAACTTCTTTGAAATTCTTTGACTTTAATGCTTCGTCACTTCAAGAAAGACGTACGGTATCAGAGTAGCGGAAGTCTTGAAACATGTACTTGAGCTTTTATGATGTCTTTATGTTTGTCAGGGGTGTCGGTCGGTTATGAAGCAATGTGGCATGAATCTGTGATTCAGCTGAACCAGTAGCCTCCCAAGACCATCTTATGTGAATCTGCAATAAAATAGTTAGCAATAAACCTAGGGAAGAATATGGCTTTGTTATTCGCCCGTGTTTGGTTAGAGTAACTTTCGAATACGTGAGGATCGACTCGTGATCAGGTAGATTCAATTTAAGAAGAATCTCCTTGACATGATTTCCAGCTTGCAGTATTGAATCTTTCTAACACATATGTATTAGATTCATCTTACTCAGCATGTTCTCATTAATGTGAGACGTCTCAAAGCAACAGCAAACGATAAAGAGTGAACCAGTGAGTTACTATCTTAACCCGATTGAATATAAAAAATGATTTAAAAAATGAATCGACGTTTCACGTATGTGCTAAAGTGGTTTGTTGTGATACAACGAGAGTTTTAAGCAATTCAAAATTTCATTATCGTACGATCCATTACCCTGAAACACGTTTGAATTCATATAGAATCTGAGCACCATTGTATGCTTTCCAGTTATCACAAGTATGATTCATAGAGAAACGCACAAGTCACCTACCATGACTTGTTTGATGTTGGCATCAAGCAAAGATTTCCATCTTCACTGGAATGCTTAAGTATCACGTCGAATGTTCAGGCAAACATCACAAGGAACATGCGTAGGACTCTTAATAATAAATTCTTGTTATTCACATTTGTGTGACTTAGCAAAGCCAAAATATTAAAACAAGTGTCCTAATGAATATATGGATATCTCTTGGCTCTAACTCAATGTGGCATATTGGTTTTAGTAAAACCAGAGGCAGAGCATTACTGCCTCAACCTTTTCAATACCAAACTAACTCGGATGTGAGAAAGCATGATAGAAATGCGTGTAATCTCAGTGATACAAACACAGAAATCTTTGTGTAATCTCTGTGAGAAATGAAACAGAAATCTTTTGAGAGATTCTGAGTGGCTAGGGAGGGTTGTGCATTGCATCACTGGGTCTATGATGTCGGTCTTCAATGTCAGCAATGATCATTGTGATTTTGACAGCAGATGTATTGACCTGGTTTCTGCCTAAGTGTAAGGAAGGCTTTTTTCTTTTCATCCTTTATCTTAACTTTTCTTTTTAATTCTTCAACCCCTTCAGTGCTTAGCGAGACTTCATAACTAGTACCTTGTTGGGTTTGTTCCAGTACTAGCTCCATCTCAGGCGACACTTTTCCCTTATTCTCACTTTTACTCCTTTTTACATCATGCCTAAGGACTTCTACACTATCTAGTGGAATGTCCCTGGGTAGATCCCTCCGATTCTGGCTGGATCATAGGAACGTATACCTATACCTAACCACCTTATAACTCCAAATAATTAAATACATGGTCGGTCTTTTGGTATCATTCACAACCTTAAAACCATTCAAAATGCTCCCCATCAACATGTGCATCGATATTCAAAAAATGTTTAGCACATGAAGGGTGAAGCTTTTACTTGAGTCCTTTAAATTCATATCTTTAGCCATATATTTTAATCACATTTTCTCCCCTTATTAAAAATGTCAAATCTCTTGATATTTTGGATATCAATTGATTCAAATAGTCATGGTTTCACGGAAAAATGTCCAATTATTAACAAGCCGATTATTGGAACATTTTATTGCTCCCCCCTCAAATTATGAGGGAATAATATGGTGTTTGAGTACGTTAATTTGAAAGATTTTAAATTTACAAAGAAATTCTTGAAAATTCATACTCAAACACTATATTAGCCTATATTTAAGTCTACACTACACATTTATATATTCACAAGATTATGTATGAGACAGGACCTGAAAATGTTCAAACTAAAAAATGACAAAGCCATTATGTCCTTGTAAGCAATCTGTAATCCGTCTCGATAATCTCCTTTTGGAAGTTGTCTTAGCTTCCCCTCGAACCAGCAATCCTTTCTTGAGTAGATTCAAAGATTTTTTGCAAGCAACATTAAGAAGTCTTGATGTAAAAAGCCCAAATATCCAAAGTACACAATTAATTCGAAACCGTAACACCAAAGTCAATTAAGTCCTGGATGTCCGCAGTTCTCCTTACAAGATATTGATGATATAAATTGTAACACCAAAGTTAACTAAGTCCCGGATGTCACAATTATTCCCTCTAAGCAGTCGAAATAATAACACCTAAGTCAACTAAGTCCTAAATGTACTCATTTCTTTCTGCAAAATACTGACTAACTTAAGGAATCGTCATACTTACCAGATCTATGTGTACCTCTTTTGTCAAAAAAATTCTACTTCCTTATAAAATAAGCTTAGTGATTAACCATTTAAGGAAGAATTTATTGAATCAGTAACCAATCTTCTCACGCTTAGAATAAATCTTCTTACAACACTTTCCCTTAGTATCTTAAATGATGCATACTTGAAATCACAAGATATCTCTTCCCCCATGTAGTTGAAATAGTGCACCCAAAAGTAACAAGTTAAACACTGATTTTCTCTGCGATTATGACTTTTGTCTTCCCGGAATGACCGAAAATAAGAATATGGTATGAATTCTATCACGTATACTTATTATCTTTCTTGTATATCTATTCCTTCCCCCTGCTGATTTCGATACCTCAGAATCAGCAAAACCTAGTACGCACATATACTTGAGATCGTGTTCGAAGAATTGATAAGCTTAAATCTATTCCGTGAGAATCAACTAAGTCTTAAATTGCAAATAAGTCCCTAAAGTTTGAAAAAAATAACATCTAAAGCCCTTGTAGTTAAAATAAGTTAACTTCCCTTTAAATTGTTATCTGTCATTATCAAAAACTTTATTCGTTTATTCCGTGACTTATTTTGAAAGACCGTTTTAAAAGATTATTTGATGACACTTTCTACCCCTCAAATAATGACCCGTTTTCTATTTAAAGAGTTGTTGTCATTGTTTGAGTGGTCAAATTGTCTTTGAAAATCTTTTTGTGATTACCGAAAACACTAATTCATTGTAAAGATAATTTTTTACCAATAAAAATAAGATTTCTCTTATTTTGACAAAGAAATGCACTGACACGTACACTTATTTTAAGAAAGCTCAGGTTGTGTAGCAAAGTATACAGTTTCCTTAACATGATCATGAAGTAGATCATGCCCGAGAAACTTAATTCTCGTTGTGAGGTCAAGTTTTCTTTTTGACGAAATACTTGCCTTTAAGATTAAGACTGGGTTGCAGTCTGAAATAACTGCAAGCCATTTACATGTTTTGAAATTATTTGAAACTTATGTTCGAACTTTATTTACAACCATGTGTCATTATTGAATGAGCCGGTTAAATATTATCGGTAAATAGTATCGATGCTAGAAACCATGACATGAAAATATATTTTTGTCTTTTTCTGATTTTTTTAATTTTGTATTTTGTTTTTATAAAAATTTTATAAGAAGTGAAAAATCTTTTTGTGTTTTTTTATGATTTTATATATACATATTATACATAGGATATAAGAATAGGTACCACCACTATTCTTCGGCTTCATCTGCTAGTTCTTTTAGAGTCTCAGGGGTAAAACTTCTCATTCCCAGCTTGTCAATAAGGAACTCAATCCTTTCTCGACATAGAGCCTTGGTGAAGATGTCCACTAACTAGTATTCCGTACTGACAAAGTAAAGCTCGACGACTCCATTCTCCACTTGCTCTTTTTGTCACACCCTAACAAAGGCGGAAACTCGGGGATACAACATAATGATCAATCATCACACAAGATACAAAATAGATAAAACTACATTGCATAAGCTTCAAGTGCTATGAAGAACATCAACCTCGAACAACCTCGAGTTATGTCCCAAATCGCAACTAAAAATCCATAATTTCTTACAATTAATTCAATGCCCTCACAGGGGTCCATAACCCAAACTTAATCCAAAACATCCAGATACTAAAGCCAAACAACAAGCAAGCAAGACTTCACATGAAAATCCACTCGAGATACTTCTAAGTCTGCTAACACAATCACCAAACTATTCCTCTTTCACTTCACCTGAAAATGACACTCAAAAACGTCAACAATAATATTGGTGAGCTCGTAGGTTTGACCTTAAACCCAAAAGTTGTGCCAATATTTCAACAGTGGACAATAGTGCTATATGACAGTGAATGTATGCAAACAATCAAAGACATAGCATCCCCGCTAGTCAATCATCATATGTCACTTACGCACCTAAAGGGCCTACCAGCTGGAGCACTAATATTAGGGCAGGACCTCACACAAACTTGGGTAGGCGTACCCATCCGATCCAATAATCTCACAACACTGGGTAGGCGTACCCATCCGATCCAAATAATCATGCATAATATTCACATAGCAGTCATAAGCACATATCTTGTCCCACAAACAAAACCACATTTCACACAGATCAATTCAAAATATTTTAAAACACATTTAAGTATCATTTTCCCCCAACGGAAAAACAGTAAAAAGTGGGGCTACAAGAAATCACCTTAAGCAAGTCTTTAGCAACCAAATCTCAATCACACAAGCAAATGCAACGACGCCAGCACACGACCTAGTCCAGTTAATGTCCCAATTTAATCATCCAATTCTAAAATAATCTTCACGTTTGATGCATAGAGTTTAGACGCGTTGTACAATTACTAAAAACAATTTAGTGGTGTGATGGTTGACGACATATTTACACAATCATATCAGTCTCATTCCCCGATAATACATACATATACTATTTAGAGAAAATAGATAAGTAATATAAATAAATATTTATAATAATTATAAATATATTTCGACAAGTCCATTTGGTAAACCTTAGTCACTTCAAAATAATCATAATACGGTTAAAAATGAAACGTTTACTCATAATAAACACATTAGTGAAGTTTCGAGAAAAAATATAGTTTTCGTCTTTTAGTGAATTTATTTAATAAATAAAATAATTAAATAATATTTTATTATTTAAAAATCAAAAATCATGTTTTTAGGAAAATTTCTAAGTATAAACTTTTTATGAAATTTTGACATGACCCGTACACTCAAACAACATTTTCCAAGGTTTCAAACCTTATTTTCAACACTTTTCATAAATTCGACACTTTTCTACAAAATTATAAATTCTCAATCTTTAACGTTTACTAAAACGTTTTTTCCAAAATACTGTTCAATATCACGTCATAAATACATTTCTACTTTCCACAGGCTCTTCTAAAAAATTCAACAGCATCAACTCGAATCTCATCCAAAGGCACTTGCAGTGTTGGATCAGTCAAACACTTATTAAGGTTCGACACGTGGAACGTGTTATGAACACCGTTCAACTCCTCAGGCAAATCTAACCGATAGGCCACAGGGCATACTTTCTCAACAATCTCAAATGGTCCAACAAATGTAGGTGCTAACTTCCCTTTCTTCCCAAAGCGTACCACACCTTTCTAAGGTGACCTTTGAGCAAGACATAGTCACCTACACTAAACTCTAGAGGCTTCCTCCTTTTATCATCATAACTTTTCTAATGATTACGCGCAGCCTTAAGTCTATCCTTAATCTGCGAGATCTTCTCAGTAGTCTCTTGCACTAACTCATGTCCTATCAACTGACCTTCTCCCGCCTCATCCCACATAATTGGCGATCGACACTTTCTACCATACAGTGCCTCAAACGGAGCACACCTCACACTAGAATGATAACTATTGTTATACGAAAACTCAACCAACGGAAGATGAACATCCCAACTTCCCTTAAAGTCTAGGATGCACGCTCTAAGCATGTATTCCAAAGTCTGAATAGTACGCTCACTCTGACCATCGGTCTAAGGGTAATAAGCCGTACTCATGTCTAAACGAGTCCTTAATGCCTCTTGCATTGACTGCCAAAACCTTGATGTGAAACGACTAACACAATCCGATATAATCGAGATTGGCACACCATGTCTAGCAACTATCTCATTCAAATACAATCTAGCTAACCTTTCCATCTTATAATCCTCATGCATAGGTAGAAAATGAGTAGACTTAGTCAATCAGCCCACAATGACCCAAATTGTGTCATGCCCACTACTATTCCTAGGCAACTTAGTCACAAAATCCATAGCTATCCATTCCCATTTTCATACGAGAATCTCAGGTTGTTGGAGCAAGCCAGAAGGCCTTTGATGCTCAGCCTTAACCTTCAAACAAGTCAAACACTTACTAACATACTCAGCTATATCCTTTTTCATTCTAGGCCACCAATACCTATCTCTCAAATCATAATACATCTTGTCAGCACCTGGGTGTACAGAGTACTTAGACCTATGGGCTTCATCCATTATCAGGGTTCTTTCCTCACCCTTCAAAGGTACCCATATTTGATCTAGGTAGTACAAGGTTCCATCGCTTCTCTGTTCTATCATCTCATCCAAACCTTTCTACAACCCTGCAAACTCATCCACAGCCTCCTTCTGAGCCGTCAGTATCCTATCCTTGATACTCGACTGAAGGGTCATATTCATAGCTCTAACTCTCTTAGGCTTTACTCTTTCTTTCCTACTTAGGGCATCAGCCACCACATTCGCCTTACCAGGATGGTAGCGAATTTCACAGTCATAATCACTAAACAACTCTATCCAGCGACGCTGTCGCATATTCAACTCTTTCTGACTAAAGATATGCTGAAGACTCTTATGATCCGTATAAGACACTCTGAGTCCCATACAGATAATTTCTCCAGATCTTAAGTGCAAACACGGACCGCACCCAACTCTAAAGCATGTGTAGTATAATTATTCTACATGAATTTAAACTACCTAGACAGCATAGTTCTATCACTTTACCTTTTGCATTACACACACCAGTCCTATCCCAGACGCAACACAATATACCACAAAGTCTGCCGTCCATCGGGAAGCAAGAACAGCGCAATTACACAACTTATCCTTCAAGGTTTGAAATGCCAATTCCTGTTCCTCACCCCAATTGAAAGTCTTACACTTCTGAGTCAAGATAGTAAGAGACTTAGCTATCTTAGAAAAGTTCTCAATGAACCTATGGTAATATCCAGCCAATCCTAAGAACGAACGAACCTCAGTCGGAGTTCTAGGGGCTTTCTAATTCTTAACAGCTTCAATCTTACTAGGGTCTACATGAATCCTATTACCATTTATCACATGCCCAAGAAACTGCACTTCTCTTAGCCAGAATTCACACTTAGAAAACTTAGCATACAGTTTCTCCTTTTTGAGCAGTCCCAAGACTAACCTTAAATGTTCTACATGCTCCTCTTGAGTCTTGGAGTAGATTAAGATATCGTCTATAAACACTATCACAAACTTATCAAGATAAGGCCTACAAACTTTATTCATCAAATCCATGAATACTGCTGGTGCGTTACTCAGGCCAAAGGGAATTACAGTGAACTCGAAATGTCTATAACGAGTTCTAAACGTAGTCTTTAGAATGTCATCCTCATGCACTCTCAGCTGATGGTATCCAGACCTAAGATCTATCTTCGAGAAAAACTGCGACCCTTGCAGTTGGTCAAATAGATCATCAATTCTAGGAAGTGGATAACGATTCTTAACAGTCAACTTGTTCAATTCTCTATAATCAATGCACATCCTAAAAGAACCATCCTTTTTCTTAACGAACAACACCGACGCTCCCCAAGGCAACAAACTTGGTCGAATGAAAAATTTGTCTTGGAGTTCCTTGAGTTGTCCTGACAACTCCTCCAATTAAGAGGGTGCCAAACAATAAGGAGATTTGGCTACCGGCGTTGCTCCAGGGATTAACTCAATCCGAAACTCAATTTCCCGAATAGGCGGTAATCCAGATAGATCATCCAGGAATACCTCAGGAAAATCTCTAACTACAACAATCTCTTCTTGTTTCTTAACACCCATCAAAAATCTTGCTTTCTCTTCCGGTCTCTCTCCTACTACTCTAAGCACCTTGCCATCTGGTAGTGGTATCCTCACCACCTTCTCATGTCAAATTATTTCAGCCTTATAATTGGACAACCAGTCCATACCTATAATCACATCAAAACTTCCATGCCCAAAAGATATCAAGTCGATGTCAAAGACATGACCCTCGATTTCTAGTTTGCAACCCTTAATAACCTTATCAATCTCTACTAGCTGCCCGCTAGCTATCTCAATCTCATATCTGAAACCTAAATCGCTGGGTTCTAAGCCTAATAGAGGTATGAAAGTAGTGGAAACAAAACTATAGTCAGCACCAGAGTCAAATAAGGTAGTGGCAAAATGATTGTTCAAAGTAAACGTACCCGTCATAATGTTTAGATCATGGAGAGCTTCCTCTGCTCCCAACATGAATGCCCTACCCCTAGCCTGGTTCCCTTGGTTTCTACGACCCTGACCCCCGTTATTAGCAGCAACTTGATTTGGATGATTTTATCCCGGTCCTTGTGCCCTATTCCACCTAGTATAAGCTAGCCTGACATGGTCGGTACTACCACACTCATAACATTCCCTAACAATTGGGTTTCTAGCATTGACAAGATTCATATTCCTCGGCACACCTTTACAATCCCTTGCCAAATGACCCGGGCGGTTATAGTTAAAGCATATGCAACACGGCCCTCCGGGTGCATGGTAGGAGTTGTAGGTGGTACACTTAGGCCAAGTACCCATATTCTCTCTTCCTACAGGGTTTACAGTAGTAGCAAAAGCATTCCCAGTCCTAGTCCTCGTATTAACATCCCTACCATTCTTATCCTTGCTAGGTGTCCCCACATTCCCTCTTTTCTCAACCTTCTTAATTGATCAATTTCTCACAGCCTCATCGGTCAGTGCACTCGAAATCTGCACGGCCTTCTGTTTAGTCTTTGGCTCCGTTGCTGCCATCATCCTACGGATTTGTGGAGCAAGTCCATACACATACCTTTCAATCATCCTACTCTCTGGAGTTACCAAATGGGGAACTAACCTAGCCAACTTATGAAACCCATCAGTATACGTAGCATGGCCAGCCTAGACAATGGCGTGATTCCACGACTCAGATTCTAACTTTTGCATCTCATGACTAGGACAAAACTCTTGTATCATCATAAACTTAAAGTCATTCCATGACATACTAACAGCAACTTCCCGACTTAGCGTGCGGATCTGAGAGTTCCACCACGTTAAAGCCTTACCCACGAATGAACCAGCAGTGTATTTTACTTTTTGGTCAATACTACAACCACTCATATCATTCACAGACTCCGTTTTCTCAATCCAA
Organism: Tanacetum coccineum; assembly: GCA_026074375.1. Lineage (NCBI taxonomy): Eukaryota > Viridiplantae > Streptophyta > Magnoliopsida > Asterales > Asteraceae > Tanacetum > Tanacetum coccineum. The sequence goes on along the minus strand of BQNB010011761.1, from coordinate 1,559 downwards.
CGAGTAAGAACTACAGCACCTCCTTTACCATCATATTCCTTAGGGTTACAAGCTAAGAACTCCTTATATGAACAACCTACCCGGTTGCCATTCACTATTACATTCCTAACATTCTCCTGAACATTCTCATTAACCACATTACCATTCTGATTTCCAGCATTTCCTCGGTTACTAACCTGAGCCAACATGGCGGGTAAGAGGTTCTGCAATTGTTAGGCAATGATCGTTGAGAAGTCGGGTGCTCCCTCATTGGCTCCCTCTTCATTCCCATTGACTCCCTTTACACCCCTATTAGTTCCATACCTTGGTCATTTCCTTGACCATTCAAATCATCAACACTCTCATCATTACCTTCCCTAGGTCTTCTACCCCTTCCACCGCTACCAACCCGTACACCCGTTCCCCCTCCTAGTGATTCAGCAGCAGGCCAGCCAACACTTCGGGTCCTCATCCTTGGCGGCATTATCTATACGAGGAAGAACATGGGCAACGTTAAGCAGGCAGGAAGACTCGCATATATATATAATATCTTACTATATATACTGTTTACAATAACAACACCTACGGTTGTCAACATCGATTTGTATGAACAACATTATTAAGTATGAGTGAGTTGTGATACACTTATAACTACGTTGGCCACCATACTTATATTCGCATCCTTTCCCAGTCATATTCAATATTGAGCTCACACATTTCAATGACTGACATAACTAATGCACCAAACTGCGATCACACACAAGCACACAAAAGCGGAACACCGCACACATATATCCTATACGCAACTAAACAACGGATCTTAGGTTACAGTCTAAGCCAATCCGCCTAGTTCTCTATAACCTTGGCTATGATTACCAATCTGTCACACCCCGACAAAGGCGGAAACTCGGGGATGCAACATAATGATCAATCATAACACAAGATACAAAATAGAGAAAACTACATTGCATAAGCTTCAAGTGCTATGAAGAGCATCAACCTCGAGTGATGTCCCAAATCGCAACTAAAAATCCATAATTTCTTACAATTAATTCAATGCCCTCACAGGGGTCTATAACCCAAACTTAATCCAAAACATCCAATTACTAAAGCCAAAAAACAAGCAAGCAAGACTTCACATGAAAATCCACTCGAGATACTTCTAAGTCTGCTAACACAATCACCAAACTATTCCTCTTTCACTTCACCTGAAAATGATACTCGAAAACGTCAACAATAATGTTGGTGAGCTCGTAGGTTTGACCTTAAACCCAAAAGCTGTGCCAATATTTCAACAGTGGACAATAGTGCTATATGACAGTGAATATATGCAAACAATCTAAGATATAGCATCCTCGCTAGTCAATCACCATATGTCACTTACGCACCTAAAGGGCATACCTGCTGGAGCACTAATATTAGGGCAGGACCTCACACAAACTTGGGTAGGCGTACTGATTGCAGGATTTTAATACACGATAAAATATATAATAATATAATATTCTAAAAGAGAAATTAAGAGCTTTCCTAAAGTCTCCCTTAAGAAAAGCTCACTCTAAAAGATATATATAATATATAAT
>BQNB010011760.1:0-80627 GCA_026074375.1 Tanacetum coccineum | reverse complement strand
TTACTATTCATGACAGAAAGTTATATTTTTGTAAACCTCATAAATATATAGAACTTTCAATTACGAGAACGTGCTCGAAAGAATCGTTAAAAACGGAGCTATAACGAATAAAATACGACGTTTACGGGTTTTACGGCAATTAAATCGATAAAAATACACATAAGGTCTGCTGTGAATACGAAAAGATGGGCATAAGAAACGCGAGAATCGGGCTTAAAACGCGAAAGTTACGCCCGTTTTACTAAAACGGTAATTATAAACGTTTTTACTTATTAAACACAATTTTACCAAAACAAATAGATGGTGATTAGCTATATAGAATTATGCATGGTAGTAATTACCCAATGTGATTAGTACTTATACGACCTTAATTTAAATAGGTTGCATCTGACGATTTGCGTGACGCATTATCTGTGATATACTTGACATACGCTCACTCAAGGTGAGTTCATAGCCCCACGTTTTACATGATTTGTTTTACAAGTTTTTGGGGTGAGAAACATGCAATGTTTTATAATTGGACACAAGTGGTTAAGTTTTATATTATGATTACGTGTTGCCTAAGTAGCGATAACCCTAGTTGAGCCCATTATCATGAACTGTCAGTTACTGGATTGTGAGCGCGAATGTTATGAATAGATCTATTGGGATTGACATCCCCGTTCGGGTGATTAGCTATCACTGGGCAAACGAACGTATACCATGTCGAACATAGGATGTTGCGGGTTAGAACATCATCACGGGCAATGTAGGCCATTTATATGGTATTCATTTATGTCGAGCTTCAGTGTCATGAGCTTAGGGCAACGTAATTACATTTATATGATGTCTGCATCTGTTGCATTATCATACACTTGGGAAATCTTGTGGTCCTACAATATACGATTTATCAAACCTATGAATTCACCAACATTATTGTTGACGTTTTAAAGCAATGTTTTTCAGGGGATCAGTAAGCACGAGGTGCAAGGGATACATTGGTGGTTTTGATTTGGATATCATGCATTAAAGATTTTGTCGCATTACATTTTGTATAACTGTTATGGGCTAGAAATCTTTGTATTTTGAACAAGTGGACAAGTGAAGCTTCGGCTTATGTAACAAATACTTTGTTAATTCCAATGTATCAGTTTTAAACGACTTTTTGGTCGTTCTATATACATCTTGTGTTATTGATCTATGAAGTAACACGCCCCGGACCCTTATTCCGCTGCGACCCAATTTGGGGGTGTTACAGATTGGTATCAAGAGCCAAGGTTATAGAGAACCAGGTCAAATGTTTTTGCTGGACTATAACCGTTTTCAAACATTGCATTCATAAAAAGGGTTTTTATGGGACACTAGTTGTTTGCATTAGTTAGTTTTACTAGATGCATTCATAACTGATATACGTGTTTATAATATATTACGTATATTGAAATAAGAGCCTTATATAATATACTCATATAAGTTATTTTTGCTAGTCACAACAGTCATGTTAGCTGATTCAGCAGTTACCTATACTTCTGTTCACTCTGAGGCATGATCATGGAGTATCCCATCTGAGGATCCTTACGAGGAGGCTGCCAGACAGTTACTTGAGCATGTACCACGTTCTCCAGAGTATGTACCTGATCCCATAGAGCTGGAGGATCATGTACATGTGTACATTTCGGAGCCTGATCATCCTGAGGACTTAGTGCCAGCTGAGGATGAGGAACCTACACCTCCACTACCACCATCCTTTTTATCCCTATGTATCCGAACCCCACGTACTAGAGCAGCCATGGCTCAGACGAGAGCTATAACACCATCCACCTATCATCTACTACTTCCATCAGGGACACCACCATTGTTACCTATACCACTACCTGCACCATTTACTAGCCGCAGAGCTGATATTCCTGAGGCTGACACGCCGCCTCAGAAGAGGTTACTACTTACTACTCCTAGACCTAGTTGTGAGGTTGGGGAGAGTTCTGTTGCTGCTGCTGCGAGACAGCCAGGACCCACTATGGCATATAAAGTTGATTACAGTCTTGTAGACACTATGAAGACTAGGTTTTAAGATACTAAGAGGAGGATGATGACCGCCTTAGAGATGGTCAACATGAGGGTCAGTTACCAGGTAGATGTTCGTAGTAGAGAGAGTTCGGAGTTTTACTCACGACATCACGATGCCCAGAAGGATCGTGCAGCTGTGAGAGCTGAGATTGAGGTATTAAGGAGAGAGAGACTTGCTTATGAGCAAGAGAGTAGTAGACCGTCAGACTGGCTAGGTCTGAAGCTTACTGAGGGCATTAGAGCACGAGTTACATGTTAGAGACTGAGGTGCATGCCCGAGTGGCAGCGTCAGGCTGCAGATGATCTTGCTGTTCAGCATATCATGCGTACCCTGACCTGGAGGCTGGGAGCACGCGTTGGAAACATTGGAGGTACTGGTAGAGTTCCTAGACCTTTGGTTATGATTGTAGCTACTATGCAGTCTATTAAGTTTTTATGGGTTACTCCCAGCTAGCCGCGGTATTGATCTTTTGTGTTGGTTTGCTATTCCTTATAGATCTTTTATTTCTGATAGCTATCCTGTATAGTCCTACTAAGTATAAGGGTAACTCCCGGCTAGTAGGGCTCTATGTTGATTTCATTTTGTAACCTAGCGATAGGGAATCATTATGTACTAAACAGATCATGTATATTTCCAGATTATATATGGAATGGATGTATTATGTTATGTCGATCTTGTGTTGGTTATATGTTTCACTGTGTGATGTGATCTTTTTATTTATGATGCATATGTTATGTCACGTTATGATGGTATTGAAAATCTAAAGGTATTGTATTTTCTTGTGATTGAAGAAAATGGCACCAAAGAGAACCACAAGGTCAACTCCAGTCACACCAACCCCAAATACAACACCCACCACAACTGTTACTGAGGCACAACTTCAGGCCTTAATTGACCAGGGAGTTGCTGCTGCAATGCTGAAGGAAGCAAGCGGATTAGAATGGTACAATAACATTGGGTTCAGGACCAAGGCCAGCACAAATCTGCTCGCGATGCTTACTCTAAATTCTTGAATGCAAACCTTTGGACTTCAAAGGCACTGAGGGAGTTGTCGGACTCACTCGATGGTTTGAGAAAATGGAGTCTGTGTTTAGCATTAGCAATTGCACAGCATCTTGTCAAGTCAAATTTGCGACTTGCACTCTACAAGACGATGCTCTTACATGGTGGAATGCCCAGTAAGGGACCACACCCCGAAGCAGCTCATGCCATGCCATGGGCAACACTGAAGAAAATGATGACTGATAAGTACTGCCCGAGGGGTGAGATCAAGAAGATTGAGACTGAGATGTGGAATCTTAAGGTCAAGGGCACCGATGTGGTGGCCTATAGTCGACGATTTCAGCTCAACTGCTTTGATGTGTTTCCAGGATGTCCCAGAAGAGAAGACAAGATTGAAAAAGTATATCGGTGGGTTTACCCGATATTTACATGGCAGTGTAAAGGCATCAAAGCCGAAAACTATGCAAGAGGCTATCGAGTTTACAACTGAGCTGATGGATGAAAAGACCCATGCCTATGCTGAACGTCAGGCAGAAAGGAAAAGAAAGTATGATGATCTTTCCAAGAACAATCAAAACCAACAACAACAGAATAAGAGGCAGAACACAGGCCAGGCCTACACTGCAGGCAATAGTGACAGGAAATCATACGCCGGGTCTAAACCTCTATGTTCCAAGTGTAATTACAATCATGAAGGTCCTTGTCCACCTAGGTGCAATAACTGCAAGAGGGTTGGCCATCTGACCAGAGACTGTAGAAGCCGGCCCTGTGTTGCCAACAACAACAAATAGCTCACCAACAACAACAACAAACGCAAACAACAACAAACAATAATCAGAAGGGCAACGGTGGCTATCGAGTGGGAGCTCAAGGAACATTTTAGGATGAAACTGCCAAACTATGAATAACTAATGACCGTGGTATCAAGCTGGAATGACAGGGCTCCAGCGAAAGTGTATGTAGTTGGAAATGCGGGGGCAAACCCTGACATATCGTCGTAGCGGGTCGTTCCTTCTAAACAACGCTATGCTTTATAATTTATTTGATAGGGTCGCGATCGAGTTTTATGTCTATTGCATTTAGCTCCCAAATTGACATACGCCATCTACCCTAGATCACTTATTTTGATGTCGAAACTTAGCTGGACGGGAGAATAAATTGGGTTAAATAACTATCCTTAAGGGTTGCAGACAATAAAACTTCCTCAACCACAATTCAACATAAACTTAATGCCTGTAGAACTTGGTAGTTTCGATGCTATAATCGGTATGGATTGGTTAGCGAAGTACCAAGCGGTCATTGTGTGTGCCGAGAAGGATTGTTGCAATCTTAGAAATGAAACCTTAATCATACACGGTGATGGAAGTAACCAAGGAAATGTGACACGATTAAACATCATTTCGTGCACTAAAACGCAGAAGTACATGCAAAAAGGATTTCCTATCTTTTTGGCACATGTTACTGCAAAAGAGGTTGAAGACAAGTCGGAGAAGAAGCGACTTGAGGGCGTACCAATAGTTTGAGACTTTCCTGAAGTATTTCCTGAGGACTTGCCGGGTCTTCCTCCGACTCGACAAGTGGAGTTTCAAATTGATTTGGTACCTGGTGCTGCACCTGTAGCACGGGCACCTTATCGATTGGCGCCTTCCGAAATGAAAGAGTTATCGGAGCAACTGAAAGAGCTGTCCGACAAAGGCTTTATAAGACCCAGTTCCTCACCCTGGGGAGCTCCGGTCTTGTTTGTCAAGAAGAAGGATGGATCATTCCGGATGTGCATTGACTATCGGGAATTAAACAAACTGACAGTGAAGAACCGTTATCCACTCCCCAGAATTGATGATTTATTTGATCAGCTTCAAGGGTCGAGTGTCTACTCGAAGATCGACCTAAGGTCAGGTTATCACCAACTGAGGGTTCGAGAAGAAGACATTCCGAAGACTGCCTTCAGAACTCGTTACGGCCATTACGAATTTCAAGTTATGCCGTTTGGTTTGACAAACGCACCTGCCGTATTCATGGACCTTATGAATCGGGTGTGCAAACCATATCTGGATAAATTTGTGATTGTCTTTATTGACGATATTCTGATATATTCGAAGAACAAGCAAGAACACGAAGAGCACCTTAAGCTAATCTTAGAGTTGCTTAAGAAAGAGGAGTTGTATGCCAAATTTTCCAAGTGTGAATTTTGGATTCCCAAAGTACAGTTCCTCGGTCATGTGATCGATAGTGAAGGAATTCATGTGGATCCAGCCAAGATTGAATCCATTAAAGATTGGACATCTCCTAAGTCACCAACAGAGATTCGTCAATTTTTAGGTCTTGTTGGGTATTATCGAAGATTCATTGAAGGGTTTTCAAAGATCGCCAAACCAATGACTAAGCTTACTCAAAAGAAGGTCAAGTTTGTTTGGGGCGATAAACAAGAAGCAGCTTTTCAACTGTTGAAGCAAAAATTATGTAGTGCACCAATCCTTGCATTACCTGAGGGAAGCAAAGATTTCATCGCATACTGCGACGCTTCAAAGAAGGGTTTGGGCGCTGTGTTGATGCAAAGAGAAAAGGTGATTTCTTATGCATCACGCCAGTTGAAAATTCATGAGAAGAACTATACGACGCATGATTTAGAACTTGGAGCAGTAGTGTTCGCTCTCAAGATTTAGAGGCACTATCTGTACGGAACCAAGCGTATAGTGTCCACTGATCATAAGAGCTTACAACACATTCTTGATTAGAAGGAACTAAACATGAGACAACGCCGATGGTTAGAGTTGCTTAGTGATTATGATTGCGATATTTGTTATCACCTGGGGAAAGCCAATGTCGTTGCTGATGCTTTGAGTAGGAAATAACTTGAACCACCGTTAAGAGTTCAAGCCTTAGTCATGACTATCAGTTTGGATCTTCCCAAACAAATCTTGAATGCTCAGACTGAAGCACGGAAACCGGAGAACATCAATAATAAAGATGTTGGAGGAATGTTGGTTGAAAATGAAGAATATTAATAATCTAATGAATCAACCAAGAACAAGAAGTGAGATGTGGGTTGGATTGTTAGAGAAACTTGGATGGAATGGATGAATGTGTATTATGGAAATTATGGAATGGAATCAAATCCATTAAAGATTAGGCATCTCCTAAGTCACCAACGAAGATCCGTCAATTTTAGGTCTTTCTGGGTATTATCGGAGATTCATTGAAGGGTTTTCGAAGATCGCCAAACCAATGACCAAGCTTACTTAGAAGAAGGTCAAGTTTGTTTGGGGTGATAAACAAGAAGCAACTTTTCAACTGTTGAAGCAGAAGTTGTGCAGTGCACCAATCCTGGCCTTACCTGAAGGAAGCGAAGATTTTATCGCATACTGCGATGCTTCAAAGAAGGGTTTGGGCGCTGTGTTAATGTAAAGAGAAAAGGTGATTGCTTATGCATCACGCCAACTGAAGATTCATGAGAAGAACTATATGACTCATGATTTGGAACTTGGAGCAATAGTGTTCGCTCTCAAGATTTGGAGGCACTACCTGTATGGAACCAAGTGCACGGTGTTCACGGATCACAAGAGTCTACAAAACATTCTTAATCAAAAGGAGCTGAATATGAGGCAGCGTTGTTGGTTAGAATTACTTAGTGATTACGATTGCGAGATTCGTTATCACCCGGAGAAAGCAAATGTTGTCGTTGACGCCTTGAGCATGAAGGAACGAGAGCCACCATTAAGGGTTCGAGCCTTAGTCATGACTATAGGTTTGAATCTCCCCAAACAAATTTTGGATGCTCTGACTGAAGCACGAAAACCAGAGAACATCAAGAACGAAGATGTTGGAGGTATGTTGGTTGAAAATTCTAAAGATCCGGAGAAATTTAGAACGGAAAAGTTGGAACCCCGTGCGGATGGAACTCTATGCTTCAATGGCAGGAGTTGGTTACCATGTTATGGCGATTTGAGGACTGTGATCATGCACAAGTCCCACAAGTCAAAATATTCTATTCATCCAGGTTTTAATAAGATGTACCAAGACATGAAAAAGCTATATTTGTGGCCCAATAAGAAGGCAAACATCGCCACCTATGTTAGCAAATGTTTGACGTGTGCTAAGGTCAAAGCCGAACATCAAAGGCCATCAAGATTTTTGGTACAACCTAATATACCTCAATGTAAGTGGGACAATATCACTATGGATTTTGTCACAAAGCTTCCTAAGTCGTCATAAGGCTACGACACCATTTGGGTGATTGTTGACCGACTCACTAAGTCTGCAATCTTCGTACCAATGAAAGAGACTGATCCTATGTATAAACTTACAAGAATGTACCTAAAGGAGGTTGTCACGAGGCATGTAATACCTATCTCAATCATTTGTGATCGCGACCCGAGGTTCACATCAAATTTCTGGAGGTCACTTCAAAATGCTTTGGGTACTAGTCTAGATATGAGTACTGCGTACCATCCATAAACAGATGGGCAAAGCGAGAGGACTATTCAAACTCTCTTGGAAAGGGTTGGGTTAACCATTTGCCATTAGTCGAGTTCTCATATAACAATAGCTATCACGCTGGCATCAAGGCTGTACCATTTGAATCACTTTACGATTGAAAGTGTCGTTCACCCGTTTGTTGGACCGAGGTTGGAGAAGTTCAACTTATGTCGCCTGTTTTGTGTGGACCGAAGATGGAGAAGCTCAAATCCTCGGACTCCAGAACTAATTCAAGAGTATGAACTGAGAAAAATCGTCCAATCAATCAAAGGATGAAGCCGCTCGTGATCGACAGAAGAGTTACGCCGATCTAAGCGTAAACCGGATGGAATTCCAAGTCGGGGATAAAGTTATGCTCCAAAATTCCGCCTGGAAAGGGGTCATACATTTTGGCAAACGGGGGAAGTTAAACCCTAGGTATGTTGGACCTTTCAAGGTGTAGAAAAGGTGAGAGGTTGCTTACAAGCTGAGCTTCTAAATAGTTAAGCAGGGTCACAATACATTCTTCATGATAACCCAGCTTGAAAAGTGTTATGCCGACAATCCGTATAGCCTTCCGTTGGATGTGACCTTCATTTTGATGCCAACTTTCAGTTATGTCAAGGAACCCTCCGGAGTCGAGACCGTGAAGTTAAACGGTTGAAGCAAAGCCGCATCCCATTAGTCAAGGTTCGATGGAACTCCAAGCGAGGTCCTGAGTTTACGTGGGAATGCGAGGATCAACTCCGGAAGAAATACCCACATTTGTTCATAAAGACCGCACCAGCGTCAGGTACCGCGTCTTAAGCCTTGAGGACAAGGCTCACTTAATGGGGGAAGACTATAACACCCCGTGTTTTAGGGTCATTGACGTCGTCAATAAATCCACAATGTATCTTTGGAGAAAACCTACAAGTTTGGTCCACTATCTTTTACCGGTATAACACTTTTGGTCCATTTTTTTAAAAATTTGCGGGTTTAAGCCAAAACCCGAGTATCCATTTCACATTTGAGCCAAATCTAACAATTTCGTTAAATCTGGTCGTTTACTCATTTTGTGGTTATTTTATTATTAAAAAAAAGGGCATAAAGGTCTTTTCATGTTTTTTAGTTGTTTGGTAACACAAACACATACACACACGATCACAAACACAAACACACCACACTCTATTCACTTAACACGAACACAACACAACACACAGACAAAACACCCTCAAACACACACTTAAGAACACTTTCTAGAATAAAATTTTAGGCAAAATTATGATAAAAAATGTCAAGAGAGATGTGAAGAATCAGTTGGTTTAATCAAACCATCATGACAACCACAAATCCCTGGGAGGGGCGTTTTTTATGGTTTGGTTTCATAGAGTGTAAGTTTGACCTAATTTTTAGGGATTTGATTTGTAATTAGTTTGACCTAATTTTTGAAATGCATTTTGATTAGGGTACTAATTGTGGGATTATTGATTGGTATGATCCACCAATATGTGATCGTGCTGTTCAAATCATTCCTGGGTTACTAAGGAGAATCAAATCAACTCCACAAACACTAGAAATATTAGCAGATAATCAAGCTCCCTAATGTTGACCAAATAGTTTGAATATCAAGGAAGAAAATGATTGAAGCAGTTGCTGACCAAAATCATGTTCGATTTTCAAATACAAAGCTAGAAGGATGAAGTGGTTTATAAGATGTTTAGTGGTTGTTTTTCTTGTCTTATTTCCATTTATACAAGCTGTAGTTTGATGTATGAGCGTGTAAGGTTTTGTTTTTTTTCTGCATTAATGTAGTTTAAACGACAATGATTCATTTGATCTATTTTCAATGTATGGTTTATGTTCACTTTGTTGTAAACTGTTCGGCCAAACACATCTTACAGTTAGAACATGAAATTTGCGCAGAATGACCACAAATACCAAACAAAGACTTAGATCACAACAATGAACATTTATTTCATATTCAAATTTATTGACACATTAATGGTCAATATAGTTTCAAGTTTGTAGTACATAGACCATACGACACAACAAAAACACAGACCAAACCCTAGACATAAATCAAACATGAAACATCAAGACATAACCCTAAAACACAACATAATACATAAACTTCTCCCTTTTGCCTTTCAGTGATACCAGCACCCCTAATTCCCATTTTTTTTCACCATGTCCACCCCTATGTAACCTTGTTCTGAAGTCCCAAAACAGACAATGGGACCCATCGGCTTTTCACTTCTTTTTTGGAACATAGTTACTCATATAACCAAGGGAACACTACGAGAATCCTCTAACTCATCTTCATCTTCTGTATGCACAATATCCCAGAGTCAGCATCTGCATGATACGTCAAGCAACACTACATATCCATAAAACCCACTCAATGACACTTTTTGGAACACTCTACGTCCCTCAAACATCTCAGCAATCTTAAGGAGGTCAACCCACGGCTATACAATCTCTTATGACCACTCTGGCGGCTTTTGAGGATCCTTCACTTTCCCATTTTCAATAGCTCACAACACATTCACCTGAATCAACAATTGAAGTACTAACACGCCGCACTTAAGTACTCAACAAAAAAAAAACAAAATTATTTCTGGTTTTTTTGCATTTATGGTGATGTCAGATTAGGGTTACGAAAGGTTATGTGGCTAATGAGTTTTGTGGTGAAAAGGGTTTTGGGTTTATAAAGAAACTGAGGTGTTAGATGCATTTTAATCCTAGTGACGTAAGACCCCTCGGGGCAACCACATTACCTAACATATTTACTACACTGTAGACATTTAGCTAACTTGTGACAAAAAGCAAATTGAAAAGGTATGCATAACCAATGTGCATGAACCTAACTGTCTGGAAACAAAATTACATAAACAAGTCTGGAAACAAGTCTGGAAACAAAAGTACATAACATAAGTAGTTTTTGTGCATAACCAATGTGCATAACATAACTAGTCTGGAAACAAGACATAAACAACAGTCTGCAATCACAACAGCATTTCCATAAGCTTCACATCACTACTGCTTACCTTTGGCATTTGAACCATTCTTCTTTGTTGTAGCAGGCCTTTGAGGTACAAACTTTGCAGTAGACTTGGTGAATCTTGTGAAGACTTGTGAAGCTTGGCTTGAAGATGGGTGGAGCTTGTGAATCTTGGCTTGAAGATGGTGGAGCTTGTGAAGCTTGGCTTGAAGCTTGTGAAGCTTGTGGTGGAGCATGTGAACCTTGATGTCTTTGACCCTTGCAGGATCTTTGGTTATGCCCTTGTTGACCACACTTTAGACATGTGACTGTCCCTCCTGCCCTACTTAGCTTGCCCCCCTTTGACCAAGTATCATAGATTTACAGCTTGCAAACTTCTGTCTCTTCTTGTAAGGTCATGCCTATTTGGAGGTTTTAAATAAGGTCAGTGGTATGTTCCAGGAATGGCGATGATAGCCATACTTCAGGAACGGGTGCCAGAAGGCCTGTGCAAGTTGCTCGTGAATGCACCTACCTAGACTTCCTAAAATGCCAACCCTTAAACTTCAAGGGCACTGAGGGAGTTGTTGGACTCACTCAGTGGTTTGAAAAGATGGAGTCTGTTTACAGCATAAGCAACTGTACAGTAGCATGCCAGGTCAAATTTGCTACGTGTACCCTGCAAGGAAATGCTCTTACATGGTGGAACTCCCACGTTAAGACCACTACTCCTGAAGCTGCCCATGCGATGCCATGGAGGACACTAAAAAAGATGATGACAGACAAATACTGCCTAAGGGGCGAAATTAAGAAGCTGGAGTTTGAAATGTGGAATTTGAAGGTGAAGGGTACCGATGTGGTAACCTATAGCCAACGTTTCCAAGAACTGGCACTAATGTGCGATCGGATGTTTCCGGAAGAAATAGACAAAGTTGAGAAATATGTCGGTGGCTTGCCCGACATGATCCATGGCAGTGTGATGGCAACTAAGCCAAAAACTATGCAGGATGCCATTGAGTTCGCCACTGAACTCATGGACAAGAAGATCAACACTTGGGCTGAACGTCAGGCTGACAACAAAAGAAAGTCTGATGACACCGCCAGGAACAACCAGAATCAACAACCAAACAAGAGACAAAACAATGGAAGAGCTTATGCCACAGGAAATGGTGACAGGAGACCATACGGAGGGCCTAAACCTCTGTGTCCCAAATGTAACTATCACCATGATGGTCCTTGTGCTCCCAAATGCCACAAGTGCAACCGATTTGGTCATGTATCTCGTGACTACAGGAGTCCCCCAAATGTCAACACTGGGGCTAATCAGAGGGCTTGTTTTAAATGTGGTGCTCAAGGGCATTTAAAGAAGGATTGCCCAAAATGGAAGAACAACAACAACCAGGGTAATCAGGTTGGAAATGACAAGGTTCAGGCAAAGGTGTATGCCGTGGGAATGCAGGGGCAAACCCAGACAACAATGTCATCACGGGTACGTTTCTCCTAAACAACCGATATGCATCTATTTTATTTGATACCGGTGCCGATAGGAGTTTTGTATCTACTGCATTTAGCTCTCGAATTGTTATCACTCCGACTGCATTAGATCATGATTATAATGTATGAATAGACGTACGGGCGAATTGTTGGGTTAAACCACTATTTTAGGGTTGTATGTTAATGCTTCTTACAATCATCCTTCTCAACATAGTTCAAATGCCCGTGAACTAGTGTTTCGACGTGAAAATTGGTAGGGTGTGGCAAAGTTACCTATGCCGTTATTGTTTGTGCGGAAAAGATCGTTCGTATTTCCTTTTGGAGATGAAATTTTATCGTTCGAGGTGACGGAAAGCAGCAATAAACCGGGACCCGATTAAACACTCATCTCGTGGGTAACGACTCAAGGAGTATTATAACAAAGGGATGTACGTATTTTAGCAAAATATCACACAAACCAAAGACGAAGACAAGTCAAAGGAGAAACGACTTGAGAGTGTGCCAGTGGTTCAAGAATTTCCTCGAAGTCTTTCCTGAGGACTTTGCCGGGTATACACCACTCGACAAGTAGAGTTTTGTATCGATTTGGTACCTGCTGCTACCACTGTAGCCCAGGCAACCATATAGACTAGCACTGTCTGAAATGAAGGAATAGCGGAGCAACTACAAGGAACTTACGGACAAAGGACTTCATAATGACCAAGTTCCTCACCCTGGGGAGCTCGGTTCTGTTTGTAAAGAAGTTAAAAGAGGGTCCTTTCCGGGATGTGCATCGATTTCAGGGAATTGAACAACTGACAGTGAAGAACGCTACCCACTATAAGGATCGTGCCTATTCGACCAGCCGGCATGGATCGGAGTATTTTATTCAAAGATCAATTCTGAGGGTCAGGGTATCACCAGTTTTGAGAGTTCGAGAGGAAGGGGACATTCCCAAGACTATATTCAGGACTCGGTTACGGTCATTGAATTCCAAGTCATGCCTTTTGGTTTGGACTAATGAACCGGCCGTGTTCATAGAACTTATAGATCCGAGTGTGTAAAAACCGTATTCTGGAAAAGTTTGTATTGTCTTCTCGATGACATTTTGATCTACTCAAAAAGCAAGAAGGAACATGAAGAACACCTTACGGCAGGATCTTGAAATTGCTTAAGAAGGAGAATTGTATGCCAAGTTCTCCCAGTGTGAATTCTGATTTCAGGAGTATAATTCCTCGGTACCGTGATGGACTATCGAGGTATTCACGTGGACCTTGCCAAGATTGTTCTATCAAAAGGATTAGGCGTCTCCTAAAACACCAACAGAGATTCGCCAAAGTATGGGCCTTGCGGATATTATAGGAAGATCCATCGAAGGGTTTTCAAAGATCGCCAAGACAATGACCAAACTAACCAGAAAGTGTAAGTTCTGATTGCGCAATAAACAAGAAGCAGCTTTTCAACTGTTGTAAGCAGAAGCTGTGCAGTGCACCATCCTGGCCTTACATGAGGGAAGTGTGATTTTCATCGCATACTGAATGCTTCAATAGAAGATTTGGGCGCTGTGTTTGATGCAAAGAGAAAAGGGGGATTTCTTATGCATCAGCCAGTTAAAAATTATGAAAAGAACGATATGACTCGTGATTTAGAACTTGGGCGGTAGTGTTTGCTCTAAAGATTTGGAGGCATATTTGTACGGAAACCAAGTGCACGGGTGTTTTCCCAAACCATGATCACAAAAGTTTACAACACATTCATTGATCCGAAGGAATTAAATACGGGGAAGGGGGCAAAAAAAAAAAAAAAAAAACGTCGCTGGTTAGAGTTGCTGAGTGATTACGATTTCGAAATTCGTTATCACCTAGGGAACGCGAATGTTGTTGCTGATGCTCTAAGCAAGAAGGAACGAGAACCACTAAGGGTTCGGGCCTTAGTAATGACTATTGGCTTGGATCTTCCTAAACAAATCTTGAAAGCTCAGACTGAAGCATGAAAATCGAAGAACATCAAGAAGGAGGATTGATCGGTTTGGAATTACACTAAATATATATATAATATATATTAAAATATAAAATATATAAACAAGTGTAAAAACAGCAATCAATGATACCGAGAAGTAGTATAGAGCTTTCCCGGGTCGTAAATCCCCAACGAGGCTGGAATGGTAAATCGATACGATCGAAGATTTGAGTTTGAAGGAAGGAATGAGTTTGGGGATTTGAAAAGGTGGAAAAGTCAAATTAGATGATAACGAACAAAAACGTTTAAGAAAAACCTAGAAATTACGAAATTAAACTAGAAAACGAGACCCCGAATCCCGAACAAAAGGGGGAAAAACCTAAAATCTTTAAAAATAAACCTACGAAGAAATTTTTGCTTCTAAACTACTCTAGGGATCAAATAACGAAGAATGAAAAAGACTAGACCGAAAACGGAGTTCGTTTGACCAAAAAACGAGTCAAAACAAAATCCCGTACCCGGACCCGTTCTTTAAAAGATGAAAAGTTATAAAAATGACCCTACGAAAAATTTTATATTTTTCCTACAAACTAGATGACAAAAGAAAATTTTCTAAAAAAGCAAAATATTTTTTTGATAATTTTTGTATTTTTTATGAATTAAATAAACTTTTAACTAAATTAAATTATAAAAAATATTAAATGATTACGAAAAATTCTGAAAAATTTTCTAAAAATACTTTATACTATAAAGTTCCTACGAAAAATGAAAAAACACAAGGTTGCTTAACAAATAAGCCCGTAAATAAGCTGAACAGCTTATTAGCTTATAAGTCACAAAGTGACTATAAGTACCACTGCCCTTGAGTCTATAACGAAAAAGACCCAAGGGCGCAGTGGTAAGTGGTGTTGTGTAAAAGGGGATGTATCGCTTGGTCCCGGGTTCGAGTCTTGCTCACCCGGACCAAGTGTCTTCCCCTTTTATTTTTTTTTTGAAAACTCAAAGAAGCAAAGTTGTTAAGCTCGTGGGGCTTAACAACTTTGTCAACTAGAGCTTTTGCTGAAAAGCAATGAATAAGCTTATAAATAAGCTTAAAGTTGACAGAAGTGGCTTATTTGGACTTAAAGGCAAAAAATGCTAAGTCCTTTTGGACTTGAGGTCGAATTAAGCTAAGGCAAGAACTAAAATAAGCTAAGATGGGCTAAACTAATCTAAATAAGCTTAAAAGTCTAAAGGCTTAAGGCCTAATAAGCTGTGGGAAGCTTATTATGCCAGAAAAGCTTAAATAAAGCTTAAAGAGGCTAAAAATGCTTAAAGCTAGGACAAATAAGCTAGAAAAAGGAAATAAGCAAACTAAACTATTAACTTAACCTGAAAAGCTTCTAGGAAACAATTTTTGAGCTTATGGAATAAGCTCAATAAGCCAAAGTGTGGCTTAAACCCACAACAGTACTAACTTGGAGGTTAGTACTGTTGGTGTAAATTTGGGCTTAAAAAGCTCATAAAGCACAAGGGAAGGGGAATAAGCTCAACACAGCTTATCAAACTAACAAATTAAGCTGAAAGGGACACAATTGAGCTTATAAAATAAGCTCAATAAGCCAAGAAGAGAAAATAAGCAGTTTCTACACCTAAGTCTTCAAAAACAGCCAAAAGCAAGGTTTGGGCTTGAAAATAAGCTAACTAACAAGCTTCCTAAGGCCTGAAACTTTGAGGGCTTATTTAAGAGCTTATAGACTCTTAAAATAAGCCAAAAACTTGGGCTTAAGTGTGCTTAATGGCTGAGAACAATAGGCCTAAAGTTCCCCCTTTGCACCAGGGGAGCTTTAAGGCAAATCTCAAGGGCTTATTTGACAGCTTATTTTAAGCTGTCAAATAAGCTCTAAAAGCACAAATAAGCTCAAACAGATTGAGTGTTATAGCCAAGGGGCTTGTGCACCAATTTTGAGCTTTTGAAAACCATTTTTACTTGCTTATTTTTGGAAGTGAAAAAGGTGTTTGGATTTTTAAAAACTGTGACAAAAGATACTTGGTGATTTTTGACTTATAAAGTCAAAGGAACAAAGGGCTCTTGACAGCCCTTTTTGGACACTAAAGACACACTCTTTTTGTGCTTAAACTCAAACCACAAGTGCTTATCCAAATAAGCACTTGTGGTATCCTAAAAACTTCACAGTTTCAAAAGAGGTTTTAGAAAACCTTGGAAAACAATTTAAAGACTGAAATACTTTTAAAAACAGCTTATATGAGCTTAACAACTTAAGCTAAAACCAACCTCATGGCCATAACCCATGCCAAAACCATTTTGACCCGTTTTTAAACTTATGCCAAACACCCCTTTACTTAAAAACTGTCAAACCAAAGTGGGTTTAAAATCCATTTTTAAGCTAAAACTTTGAAATCCTTTTATCTACTTCTACTTATTTTGACCTACTTAAGCTATTTTAACACTAAAAGTCCTAGCTTATTAAGAAAAATAAGCTAGTTTCTCAGCTAGCTTATTACACTAACTTGGCAGTTTTAAGTTGTAAACTAAGATTAGACAAACTTTATTCCATGAAAACTTAAGACATCTAAACAACAAGTCTAAACAAACATATTTGCACAGATTTGAACAGGAAATAAGCTAATGTTTTAAGTTAAAATTAAGCTAAAATGAAGTTTAGGAAATGAAACCTTGGATTTTGTTGTCTCAGAACCAAGGCCACTCTTTCTGAGTGAGTGGCCTAAAAAGCCTGTCCTAATGGCTCCCTAGCCTCTAAACCTGAGCTTAAAAGCTCAATAAGCTCTTGGGAGCTTATTACTTCAAATAGCTTCCAAAATGCACTCAAATGGACATTTATGAGCTGAATTCAAATTAAAACAGTATGAAAGGGCTTATAACAAGTTTTAAGCTAAATTAGAGCTTATTAGCAAGAATAAGCTCTAATGAGCTTATTGAGAGCTTATTGAGTAAAAAGAGCTTAATTTTTTATTAAAACTGAGAATTACAATTGCATAAAAGACATTAACTTAAAAACACTTTAAACTACAATAAAAACTTAATTAAAAACTGAATTAAAACTGAATATTTTTGCCACAATGGCTTACAAGGCTTTTATAGCCGAAAATCTACAACTAGGTCTTCCTTTTCTCTTTCTTCTTGTTGTGCTTGTTTGTAGACACACAAACACAGGTGTGTTTGTTTTGTGAGAGTGTTCTCAGCTCTAATCTTGGCCTTTAATTCTTCCAAAGTCAATCCTAGTCGTCGAAATAGGTCTTGGGGGGTGTGGGATTGCCAAGTTGGCACCTTTGTAGCTGGGAAAGGTAGTGGAGGAGGGGGGAGATGAATATCCATGGTGGTGGTGAAGGTCTATGGGGTAAAAACGGGTTAAACAACCCGTGAGTTGTGTTGGGGGGGAAAAACAAGGCGGGAAAATTGGTTTGAGTATAACAGGGGAAGTTTTGTGACTTTGGCAAAAATGGCCCCCCATGGTTTCTTGTATCTTTGCATACATGGTCCTTGTGGTTAAATAACTTTTGGGGACTTGGCAAAACAAGTCCCCAAGAGTTATTTAACTCTTTTCACCCACCGTCCTTGTGGTGTACAAGTTAGGAGGGTTGGCAGTTTTGCCCCCCCACTTGTTACTTTGAGTAAATAACAAAATCAGCCCTTGTCTTCTCTTTTCCTCTTTTCTTCTTTATATATAAGTTTAGGGATTGACAATTTCAGTCCCTGAACTTATATTTCTTTGACTTTGACCTCGGGGTTGACTTGGGTTGACTTTGACTTGATTGACTTTCCGGCTTTGATTTTGGCTTTGTCTTTCACAGTCTTTTCCATTCCGAGTCCGGTTTTGTCGTTTTGGCTTTGTTTTTCGTCCTTTTCTTAGTTATCCGTTCTTGCACAATACAATTAGCAAAACAAGCATATATTTGGCATTTTAAGTCCGTTTTTGGTTATTTTAGCTCGTTTTTAAAGGTAAAAGGTATGTGTAATTAAGCACATACCAGGGGTATTACTTCATGAATCAACAGTCATAATCATAGAAAACGACTCAAAAGAGACGTTTTGGAAAATTTAGTTATCATTCAATAATATATCAGAGTTTTACAAAAGGAGGTCCCAAAATACGTATAAAATATAATGGTTGATTGATAACAAGTTTGGACGTCTTCAAGTCCATGCCACTCCGTGCCTAAACTACTTAATTACCTAAGATAAACATGCTTAAAAGGATCAACATAAAGGTTGAGTGAAATTCACAGTGTTTGAAATATAATGGTTGAATACAAGTTTATGTAACAAGTAATAATTACAACGAATTCAATTATCATAGAAAATAATATTATTGCTCTAAGCACATGACACCAAAACATTAACATGGAAATCATATCAATGACATTATTGAGGACAAATATCCTCTTGGAAAGGTAACTTGCCAAAGTTACCCATTATTCTCAAATATAGTGCGCTTGGTTACCTCATGTACAAGTAAACACAAACGGGATTCGTCAATCCCAATAGATCTATCCACAATATTCGCGTTCACACACAAGTGATTAATGGTTCATGATGTAAAGATATTGGCAGTAAAGGTAACTTAGGCAATAACATATCAGGATAGCATATAGTTGGAAAATACTTGTATTCATGGTTTATAGCATGTATCTCCCCATGGGGTTTGGAAAAACATATAAATGTGGGACTATGAACTCACCTTAATAGGGAAATCTGATTGATGTCAAAAGTAAATCAAATATAAATAAACGGCTTCGTCACGCAACCTGTGGTAATATGTCAAGTCTTAGTTTTTGTATTTCAAAACTTTATTTCATAAAGTTTAATGTAAATATAAATTTGGTTTATTAATTTGTGAAATTATTGTATCACTGTTCAGGCTATCATAATCCAGAGGTCATGTAGTAAACGTTTGAGGAGCTAGGACACTTTAAATCGTAAATCCAGTAACTCGTCAAAACGTCTACCCAAATGAAAGCCCCTCACATGAAATTCCCTAGTAACGTGATACGTTATAGTTTAAATGATAAGATTTTATCTTTTTAAGTTTTTTCAAAAGCTAGTGGATGATAAATTATGTTAATTATATAACATAATTATTTTTACATGCTTCAATCGATAAATGAATGATAAATGTGTCGAGTCTTATTAAAATTGAGACTTATAATGTTTAAATATATTTTTATAATTAAATATAAAAATATTACATTTTATACCCTTAAAAATTTGAAAGATTAAATAGTTTCAAAAGTTACAATATGTACCCCTAAAGGAAAATTCGATTTGCAATTTTATTTCAAATTCATTATACTTTATGTTTTTAATCTCAAAATCAATTTGCAGCATAAAGCTTATCATAATAAGCTAAAATAAGTTTGTTTTATAAGCTTAAAGCTTATGAAATGAGATTATGAGCTCGAAATCTTAAAATGGTTGCGTTTGGTTTTTAAATTTTAACCTGATGGGTTCTAGCTTTTAGGGTTTGATTCTAAGCTTATTAAAATGATAAAGGAGCTTATATGAATAGCTTATAAGACCAGTTTATAGCTCATAGCTTATAGGGTTTTTGAAAAAGGGTTTTTAGGGTTTTTAAGGGAGCGTTTGTTTTAGGAAATACAAACGTGTAGCTTAGGGTTTAAGGACTTATTTCACAAGATTATAAGAGATGGTTTAGAGCTTATTAAGACTAGAATAAGCTTAGGCTAGCTAATTTTAGGGTTCGAATGGATTAGGGTTTCAAAATGAGTCGATTTAGGGTTTGGTTAGGTTTAGGAGTTTTTAAAAGTGTTAAGCTTGATCAAATGGTTAAAACAAAGCTTATAAAGGATTTAAAACATATCAAGAGCTTATAGAACAAGTGATAGGACTTACAAGAGCTTAAATGGTTCGAAAATGGTTGATATGGTTCGAAAACTTGAAGATGAATCAAGAACCTCTTGTTCTTCCTTAAACCTTGGCTTCTATTTGCTTAAATCTTCTTTTCTTCTCTTCTAAGACTTGGCTAGGTCATCATTTGAGGTAGTATTGAGTTTAGATGGTGAGTTAGGAAAGTATGCATGTATGCGTGTATATATAGGGTCTAAAACTTAAAGTGGTGGCCAAGTTAGGAAGAAGTGGTGGCCAAGGTTGTAGCTAGTGACTATTAGAAGCTAGTATGTAGCTTGATGAGGTGTTAGGAGGTGGATAGGGATCGGCTAACCAAGGAGGTAACGAGTTGGTTTTGCTTGGGGTGCAAGTTGACAAAGTGAAGACAAGGAGGTGAAGGATGCTAGCAAGGTGGTGACAAGGTGGTGGTGATGTGGCGGCATGGTGGTGAAAGGGTGGTTGCTTGGTTTAGACTTGGTTCGAAACTAGTTTAGAGGTATCGGGTTGTTTAGGGTTTTCGGGTTAGGTTTTTAGTTTAGGACGAGCTAGGGTAGTATTGTAGGGAAAATGTAGTTCAATTGTTATGCTTAAGAAGCTTGTAACTCGTGCTAGAATGGTGGTACGAAATGCCTATAAATTTTGGAGGGAA
The DNA here is from genome assembly GCA_026074375.1 of Tanacetum coccineum. Lineage (NCBI taxonomy): Eukaryota > Viridiplantae > Streptophyta > Magnoliopsida > Asterales > Asteraceae > Tanacetum > Tanacetum coccineum. The sequence continues at coordinate 60,217 of BQNB010011760.1, read as the reverse complement.
ATTGGTTATGTTTGAATTTCATGCATTATCGGGTTGTACATTGGGCTTTAAAGAGTTGTACTATCGTTTTAGAGGGAAAAGGTATTCGAATTTTATGCATTAGTAACTTGTACACATACCTTATTAGTTTGTACATTTGTTTTGTTTACATGTAATTAGGGTTTTGATATAAACGTTAACGTATAATGTTCGTTTTAAAATAAACGTATGGATGGTACGTTAAATAGATAATGTATGTGGTATAAAATGGAGATTAAAACATATTGCTTGACATATTATAACGTTCACTTGATATAAACATTAATGGAATTGGCATTGGTAGTTGCGTGAGCTCGTTTACTTTGAAAATGTAAGTTACATTACATAATGGATGGAATAAAAAAAATATTTCTGTGAAAATGGTTATATTTGATATAATAGATGGAAATTACATTTAGAAAAATTGTGGGTTGTTATATCTTATAGCAGGATCCATCACCATATAGGAGGATCTTACTACTCGTTTCCTTACTCAATTCTTTCCACCAGGAAGGACCGAAAGTGAGAGAGGGAAGGCTTTCATACGGAGTTGAAAAGGGTCCACACCGGCTATTTTGAACAAATGTAGTATTTTGAGAACTTTGCTGATATGCCCGATCATATCTTCTTCACACCTTCCGCTGAAAGTATTATTTTGTAGTTTTGTAAATAATTCCTTACTAAATTTGAATTTCATGTTGCTTTCGTCCTTTGGTTCAGCAAGATTTTGTTCTTAAACTTTATTCAGAATAGGTTTTGCCATTGTTCATCAAACGGTTTCCTGAAATTAAGCACGAATAATCAGTAGGATGTGCCCTTAGAGAAATGAACACATAAAACATGAAATCGATAACAAAAAATTATGTCTGCTACTGTGTCAGATGATAGATACGCCGTATTCAATTAGTTTGAATATGCCGTATAGGTTTGTTGAATACTAGTACGCCATATTGAATTCACAAAATACGTCGTATTGTTTGGAAGAACAGATACGTCGTTTAGACTGTAAAACTCAATACGCTGTTTTGGGTAGAAAGTTTGATACGTCGTATCCAACTGGTAGATACGGCGTATCAGGTGATCAGTCAAAACATAATACTATCTAAAAACAATTAAATGCGGGAATTTAAACAAACAATTTAAACACACAATGCAGATAAATACAAACAGACTTAAATAATTAGATTAAACTAAACTAAACAAATTAATGGTTAGAAATACTAATAAGAATAAGGTTTAATTAATTCATTCCCCAGCAACGGCGCCAAAAACCAGATGTGCTGTCGTGTAGGGTCAATTATTTGATTATCAACTTTTAAATTTATATTTAGCCGACAAACCTAAAACAACACTTTAACGAGCAGTGTACCCGATCAAGATGGAGTTTCACGGTAAGTAGGGTGTCAAACACTAAGAGTGAAACATTAATCCTAAATTCTATCAGTATTTTAATTAGTTTTAATTAGTCTATTTACTGGTTAAACCTATGCTATATACGTTGTCTAATGATATGGGGGTTTTTCAGCCTGAGACACTGGCATAGGTTTGGTGGTGACAATTATCAATTCAATAGACAATAAACACAAAAGAGGAAAATTAGAAGATAAAAAAGCGGTATAAGCCAAATGATAGAAAATTGTATTAACCATATTAAATCCAGTTCAATGTTAGTTTGTTTGTTTTAGTGCAAGATTTACTTATCTCAAAGCGGCATATCATTCTTAAGACTTAGGCGGGACATCATCCTAAGACCTAGACACGATTAATCCTGTCACAATTAATGCATCCGCATAAAGCATCCTTTAGTTTAATTATAATCTATCTTATGGAATCAAAGTAGTGGTGATCCTGTTAAAACCCTAGCCCAACGGGACTTTATCCACTTATTGTTTGATGGTGTTTTATATACTAGTAGTCCACTATTTAAATCTTTATCAGCTAATTAAGAGCGTGATTGCTAAAACATAAATGTGTCACCTACCGGTCCAACTAAGCTCATAATTCAAAGACAAAGACAGAACGTTATTTGTGATCCTATTGGTCCAGTAATATAAAACACGTTATGGAGAGCTATCCTGATATCTAGATTACTTGGTCCGTATCACTAGATCCAGTTGAATGATAGGTCGCATATTCAAACACGTAAACAAGTATGAGGTGATAAACATAATTAAACAATCAACGATAAATTAAGAAATCAATTTTAAAACAAACCAAATATTAAACTTTCATTAAGATGGCTAATACCCGAGGGTATTAGCCCACAACCATTGTAATTATACAAGCGTAATCAAACAATGAAAATTGAAAGAATAAGAGAGTAAAACCTACACGATGTCTTCTATGGATTCGTGATCAATGCTTGACCTTGGTGGCTGATCTTCTCTTCTAAAATCCGTCTTCAATGAGTATGGTATAAAGAATATGATATTGCGCACTGAAAACTCGTTTTTGAGTCTTCTATTTATAATGTCTGAAAAAGACTTGATACGTCGTATCTGTTTAGTTGAAAAAAATTATTAATGACAAATAAACACAAATCTGAGATCATTTCCATTTAATTTCAATTCTTGATTGATGAAGGATGGAGGTGGTGATTATAATTCGCAAGGTCAATACGGCGTATTGGGCTAGATTCCTTAGAGTGCGCGCTACATTCTCAATCAATCAGTGCTATCATTCCTAATTTACTTGATGTACTGTATCTTCGAATAGTTATCTTCATGGATACGGCGTATGAAAACATAAGGGATACACCATATTGGGAATTAGTCAAACGCATTTTCTTGTGAAGTTCAGGCGCTGATACGCTGTATCTCTTTTGTTGGATATGGCGTATGTAGTCAGAAATCAGCATTCTTTAAATGTATTCGTTTTAGCTCCAAATTATATGACTTTTAACTTGTCTTCACAAAACACTCCTGAATTACTGCATTTATCATCTTTAAAGCAATTAAGTACTAAATAATGCAATAATTATATAAAAGTAGGCAAAACAGATGGGATAAATGATATAATAAAGTGACGTTATTTGATGTCATCAACAACCCAACAACAAAACTCTCAGCCGAATATTAAAGTTATAGCCCAAAAATTGTGAGTAAAGACACGACCCACTCTTAGATGGAGTACCTGGTCCATCACACAAATCCACTACCTGGCCCATCCAAACGTTATAACCCTTTTCCATAAATTGAATTTGGGATATAAAAGGAATCCCTAAATATTTTCCCCATTACCCTAACCCTAAACGTGTGCAGTCACATGTTATCTCTCCACAAAAGAGAAAGATGCAATCACCTATCTCCAATCAAAAACGCAGTCAAACTCTTTTAATAACACAAATCTCAAATAATCCATCGCCTTTCTTGAATCTAATACCATATCTGAGACACAATTACCATTGATATCGAATCTATATCACCCATAAGCACAAAGCTACGAAGAAGACTCAAGATATTCGGCTGCAAGATCCTTTGAAGGGTCTAAGGTAGGTTCGCCTTGGGAGTTTGACATGTGTTTCTTTTAATGGAAACAAGGAAATTCTATAACACCATTTGTTATCAGGTTTTCTTTAACTTCGAATATTTAAAGGGTATATAACCTTGGAAAGATTGATGATGAAATTGTGTTTAGTTGAAAAAAATTATTAATGACAAATAAACACAAATCTGAGATCATTTCCATTTAATTTCAATTATTGATTGATGGAGGATGGAGGTGGTGATTATAATTCGCAAGGTCGATACGGCGTATTGGGCTAGATTCCTTAGAGTGCGCGCTACGTTCTCAATCAATCAGTGCTATCATTCCCAATTTACTTGATGTACTGTATCTTCGAATAGTTATCTTTATGGATACGGCGTATGAAAACATAAGGGATACGCCATATTGGGAATTGGTCAAACGCGTTTTCTTATGAAGTTTAGGCGCTGATACGCTGTATCTCTTTTGTTGGATATGGCGTATGTAGTCAGAAATCAGCATTCTTTAAATGTATTCATTTTAGCTCCAAATTATATGACTTTTAACTTGTCTTCACAAAACACTCCTGAATTACTGCATTTATCATCTTTAAAGCAATTAAGTACTAAATAATGCAATAATTATATAAAAGTAGGCAAAACAGATGGGATAAATGATATAATAAAGTGACGTTATTTGATGTCATCAACAGCCCAACAACAAAACTCTCAGCCGAATATTAAAGTTATAGCCCAAAAATTATGAGTAAAGACACGGCCCACTCTTAGATGGAGTACCTGGTCCATCACACAAATCCACTACCTGGCCCATCCAAACGTTATAACCCTTTTCCATAAATTGAATTAGAGATATAAAAGGAATCCCTAAATATTTTCCCCATTACCCTAACCCTAAACGTGTGCAGTCACATGTTATCTCTCCACAAAAGAGAAAGATGCAATCACCTATCTCCAATCAAAAACGCAGTCAAACTCTTTTAATAACACAAATCTCAAATAATCCATCGCCTTTCTTGAATCTAATACCATGTCTAAGACATAATTACCATTGATGTCGAATCTATATCACCCATAAGCACAAAGCTACGAAGAAGACTCAAGATATTCGGCTGCAAGATCCTTTGAAGGGTCTAAGGTAGGTTCGCCTTGGGTGTTTGACATGTGTTTCTTTTAATGGAAACAAGGAAATTCTATAACACCATTTGTTATCAGGTTTTCTTTAACTTCGAATATTTAAAGGGTATATAACCTTGGAAAGATTGATGATGAAATTGTGTTTAGTTGAAAAAAATTATTAATGACAAATAAACACAAATCTGAGATCATTTCCATTTAATTTCAATTCTTAATTGATGAAGGATGGAGGTGGTGATTATAATTATGACGAAGGGATTTTAGGATTAGATTTAGATTTGTAATGATGTTGGATTTGTAATTGAAATGATGTTGAGGCCATGTTTATAGTTGATTTCTGTTATGGGTTTGAGTCTATCTTCCTTTTTCCTCTTTTTCTGTTGACTTTTGCTTTGACCGACTCATTGAGTTGACCTGGGTCAACTCGGTAAATACCGAGTTGACTCGGTTGGTTATGGGTGAACATGTTTCGCCTGTCTAAGAAAAAAATTGGGCAGCATTTCTTTTCAGAAATATGTCATGTTTGGCTCAAAATAAACCTGTCATATTTCGCTCATGAAAAAAGAACATGTTTCGCCTGTATGACATGTTTCGCTTGTATGACATGTTTCGCCTGAAACATGTTTCGCCCAACAACCTGTAAACTTGTATATTTCACTCAGATATGAAACTGTAGTATTTCGCTCTTGTGAATACATGTTTCGCTAGCTTTTAACATGTTTCACTGGCATCATACGTGTTTCGCTAGCTTCATCCCAAACCTAGAAAATAAGCTTCGAAAATGATCTTTTAAGCACTTATAAGGCCACAAAATAAGCAGTAACAACCCACCAACCCACATAATCTGTTAAGCCCGTAAATAAGCATATAAAAAAGCTTAAAAATAAGCTGGTAAAAGTAAATATACAAGATCTGATGATAAGTTTGTTTTGGAACGATAAGGAGACCTAAAAAAACTTAGCAAAAAGGTAGAAAAAGAAAAAAAGATTGTTATAAAAACTGTAACAACCCGAGTTTCAGGTCAACGTCTATCCCGAGCTAAGATAATTATTTTTGCTACGTAAATAATTATAGTCATTTATGCAATGCAAGGTTTGATGAGAATTTCTTTTATAAGGTAATTTCAATCCGTGATTGAGTTTCTATTTGTTTTTAGTGTCTAAGAAAGTCAGAAAAATGTATTTTGATGCTCCGAGATCGTAAATATGTTATTTTTGTATTTTACGACGTTCCCCCGAGTATTTGTAAAAACTGTTTTTAAAGGTCGTGTTTTACGAGGTTTAACGATTTATTAAACGTTTTAAATAAAAATTACTGGGACGGATTTAAAATATTTATTAACTTAGTGTGACTCGAGTTGTTGGTCGATTTTATTTATAAAAGAAATGCTTTGTACTAGTTTTAAAAAGGGATTAAAGAAGGGAGGGTTAAAGTTGCCAAGTTGCCAAAGTTCTTTTCTATAAATAGCCACTAATACCTCTCATTTTTCTTTTTACAAAATTGTTACTCCTTCCTCCTCTTTCTTTTTGTTTGCCGGCCACCACAAAGAAACCACCACCACCACTTTATTTCCGACATGCAATTAAATCCGTTTATACCATCTTAATCCTTGTTTCAAGAGCTACAAATCCCACTATAGAAACCTCACATGCATTAAGTTTTGAAAAAGTTAGATTTTGGGTTAAGTTCTAGTGATTTCGAGTATAAGGGTGTGTTCAAAGTGGTTAGATTGTTGTTATTAGCAAGTTGGTTGATTGAAAAGGTTCGGTTTGTTTGGTTTGTGTACTCGTCCGTACGGTTCAACAAGGGGGAAACCATAGTCGAGTTTTGTTCTAGCTTTGTGAGTATTTTAATTGTGTTTTTGCGTTGATTAATTAGATTGTTATAGCATGTATATGATTATTGCTAGATGATTCAAGTGCAAAAAATATCGAAAGCGTGTATTGTGATTGACTAAGTTTTGATGGTTTTGGTATAATTATATAGACTAGTTAAGCGTATTTTGATAGTCGGATTATGTCGAAAATGTTTTTATGGGTTTTGGGTTGACTTTGTTTGACTAGAAAGTTTGACTTGACCGTGGCGTGTCGAGAAATTTTTGAAATCTATTTTAAGCTTTTGAAAATGATAAAGGATGTTCTAAGGTCCGTTTTGATATAAGGTGGGCCTTGTAACTCCTAAAAGCGAACGTTTTACGGCCGAGTCAAGTTTGGGTAATTTTTGGGGTAAAAAGTCAAACTTACGTAAACTTTTGAATAAAGTCTATAACAAGCAAGGGGTTCATAATGTTAGTTAAATTGTAACGAAATATGAAGTTCGGATTATATTATCTTTAATATAATTATTTTTATTTTTTAAATCTTTTAAAAAAAGGAAAATGAAAAATCTTTTATAAATAGTTATTAAAATTAAAAAGAAAATACATAATTAATTATAATATAAATTTATCAAATATACAAAATTAAGATAAAAAATATAAGAAAATTTAAAATATATTATTATAAATATAAACTATTGAATTGTTTAAAAAAAAAAAATTGTTAAAAATAATATATTATTTATTAATTATGTAAATATTATTATAATTAAATTGGATTAACTTTATTTACTTCGGTCAACTTTCTAAAAATGGAAACTTATGCAAAATGAGGTAATATGTTGAATGTGACAAGATGAAATGTAAAGCGGCGCACTTTTGCAGATTTTAGTATATGATTGTATTTGCGTATTAGTATAGTATATAATATATATATATATATATAATATATCTAATAAATATATATATATATATATATAGGTAGTGGATCCAGTGAGAATTAAATTAAGGATAAAAGAGGTAGAAGTGACTAAAACCACACATTTTTAGAATGCAAACGACTTGCATTAATGCAATTTTTATTCATAGTTAGATGCAGCCATTTTGTGTTTCGAAACGTTTGATATTCGATGCGTAGAATGGTGCAAATTGGTTTTTCTCATGATTTTGGCAATATGCAGATGGTACAAAAAACAAGAGAAAAAAATGAAATGCATCTAATATACGTATATGCATCTAATTAAAAGCTAGAAAACACATATGAATGCGTTATAATGCATCTAAAATTTAATATAGAAGCATCTAAATTAAAGTCGGTGCATCTCGATATACTGTTTATAGTTATTTCAATATCCTTCCTTAATTTAAGAAAACTTCATATTTGATCGCTAACTCTAAATATATATATATATATATATATCTATATATATATATATATATATATATAGTAATATATATAACATCCGGCAATTTTCGGAATTTTAAACGACTATTTTACCTATTGACCTTTCGGGTCCAACTTGACTTTTCGACTTTTTGATATTTTATTGTCACACAAAAGCGATTACCGCGTAACCGGTAATTTTTCGGAACATATTTAAAGGAAATATATGTTATTCCTAAGTTGATTTATCAAAAACGAGCCGCTAAATCACGCTTTCACGATTCGGACTCTAAAGCAAGTTGATGTAAAACGACATTCCACACAACTTTTCAGTTTTACCCGAGACTTGAAAACGAGCAGAAAAGGGCTAAAACAGCCTCGCAAAATTTTGGAGACTGCATACGACGCTTACCAATACGAAAATAATTAAATCATATTTAATTATCACTTTTTATTAAATAAAAATATTTAATAAATTAATTATCTTGTTATTCAAAAACGTTTGTTAAAAACGCAATTATTCAAGTTAAAATTCATTTTTCGGACAAAGTTTGTCAGCGATATACAATTAAATGATAAACATTTTAAATAAATGTTATAAAACAATTATGAAATAAAGTCGTGTAAATACTCGTTTCTATAGGAAAAATGATTTGGAAAACAATGGCGCAAGTTTCGTGACTCGAATCATCCATTAAGTCGCTCAAACGAGTCCCGAACCACTATTTTACAAAATAATACTCAAAAGTTACACCTTTAGTCCCTGTGGTAATATTTACACAATTCACCCCAGATTATTTAACACTTGTCACTTAATTTTAAAGTTTTATTATAAATAAAATTTTTATACAACTTTACATTCATTTTTTTAACAAAACACACACACATATTAAATGTCTCTCTCTCTCTCCCCAGTTTCCGGTCAGCCGCCGCCGCCGAAAAACTTTTCTAGCGGATTTTTCCGGCCGAGTCTAAAAAGCCTCCCCACCACCCGATCTACCCGATCCCCACCACCACGCGCCGCCACGCGCCATCACCACAGCCGCCGCCATCATTATCATCGTCACACCATCATCATCATCATCATCACGTCACCACCGTCATCATCACCACCACAGCCACCAACGCCACGCCACCATCTACACGACATCACCACCACCGTGACCACCATCCCCCGTCACCACACCACCATCACATGGTGCGTTTGGTTATTATTTCAACACCATGGGTGCGTTTGTTTTTCTTATAAGCACCAGGGGTGCGTCGGGTTTGGCAGCAACACCAAAATAGGGTGCGTTGGGTTATTATAACCCATTAGGGTGCGTCCAGTTTTGTTCTCAACCCGACTAGGGTGCGTTGGTTTTGTTTCTCAACCCCAAGGGTGCGTTGGTTTCGGTTCGTAGCACCTAGGGTGCGTTGGTTTCGGTTCGCAGCCATAGGGTGCGTGTGGTATAACAAACCACCACAAAAAGGTGCGTTTGGTTGTGATAAACACCGTAAGGGGCGCGTTGGCAGCCATCAGGGTGCGTTGATTTGATAAAAACACCACAAGGGTGCGTTTGGCAGTCAACCCACCACAAGGGTGCGTTTGGCAGCCACCACACCACGGGGGTGTGCTCGTTTGTGTGGTTTTTCATAGCATAGGGTGCGTTTGGTTTGCTTAAAACGCACATGGGGTGCGTTTGGCTGTTTATAAAACAGATTAGGGCGCGTTTGGTTGGGCAGGTTTGCAATAAAGGCGTGTTTGGTTGTGCAGAAACACGCAATGGGTGTGTTTGGTTTAGCAGAAATTGCCAAAAGGGGCGTTTGGTGTAGCAGTTACTAATAAGGGTGCGTTTGGGATAGCAGAAAAACACCCAACAGGGGTGTTTGGGTTAGCAGGAAACCCCAAACAGGGGTGTTTGGGACAGCAGGCACGATAGGGACGTTTGGTTGGGCAGTTAACACCATAAGGGTGTGTTTGGTTGGGCAGTTAACACCATAAGGGTGTGTTTGGTTGGGCAGTTAACACCATAAGGGTGTGTTTGGTTTGGCAGTTAACACCCAAAGGTGTGTTTGGTTTCCTGTTTAACAGCTTTCAGTTGTGTTTGGTACAATAACCCACATAGGGTTTTCTTGGCTATATTGTTTAGTTAGTTATTAACTTTTGTTTAAAATATGTACTTATTAAAACATGCGATGTTTTAAACATAGATTGGTTGATTGAAAAGTGAAAAACGTTGAGTTTTGTAAAAATGGGAAATGTCACTTAAACAAAAAGGTCATGACGAAATTTCTAAAAATGTATATACTTATTATTTTTAGATACAACTCCTATCATCTTTGAAGGACGATAAAATGACAAAGTTATAATTTAAAGATATTTTAAATTATAATTTCACCATAACTCGGCAACAAACCAAATACAAATTTATAAAATATTATTTTATAAATCCCGGCTAGAAAATAAAGTCACAACTTTGGGACGAACTTTAGAAACACCGTTTACTTAATTGGTAACATTAAAACATACGATTACGTTTATGCAAGAACTTTTATTTATTAATAAATTGGTGATTTCCGAAAACGTGTCAAACCATTTGGTTTAATTATTTACTCACACTTATTATATAATACTTGCACGGTATAGTATACTTCAAATTAATCTTTTGATTTCTGATCGTTATTATATAATTCGCTATATGAATTATATAATTGTCCATCTTTCAAGGTAATATATATGGAATATATTACATACTTTGTTATATAATTCACCATACGAAATGTATACTTTTGAATTATTTTACCGAACCAACCACCAAACCAAACTGCCACTCGGAACCTAAATCTTTTATCAACAGGTCGCGTTGATGAAATCATCCATCGGGTAACTAAATTCATTATCCTAAACTAATTGAATTATGTTACTCCTTCCTCCTCTTTCTTTTTGTTCGTTGGCCACCACAAAGAAACCACCACCACCACTTCATTTCTGACATGCAATTAAATCCGTTTATACCATCTTAATCTTTGTTTCAAGAGCTACAAATCCCACTATAGAAACCTCACATGTATTAAGTTTTGAAAAAGTTAGATTTTGGGTTAAGTTCTAGTGATTTCGAGTATAAAGGTGTGTTCAAAGTGGTTAGATTGTTGTTATTGGCAAGTTGGTTGATTGAAAAGGTTTGGTTTGTTTGGTTTGTGTACTCGTCCGTACGGTTCAACAAGGGGGAAACCATAGTCGAGTTTTGTTCTGGCTTTGTGAGTATTTTAATTATGTTTTTGCGTTGATTAATTAGATTGTTATAGCATGTATATGATTATTGCTAGATGATTCAAGTGCGAAAAATATCAAAAGCGTGTATTGTGATTGACTAAGTTTTGATGGTTTTGGTATAATTACATAGACTAGTTAAGCGTATTTTGATAGTCGGATTATGTCGAAAATGTTTTTTATGGGTTGACTTTGTTTGACTAGAAAGTTTGACTTGACTGTGGCGTGTCGAGAAATTTTTGAAATCTATTTTAAGCTGTTGAAAATAATAAAGGATGTTCTAACGTCCGTTTTGATATAAGGTGGGCCTTGTAACTCTTAAAAGCGAACGTTTTACGGCCGAGTCAAGTTTGGGTAGTTTTTTGGGTAAAAAGTCAACTATGAAATTTGACTTTATAAAGTCAAACTTACGTAAACTTTTGAATAAAGTCTATAATAAGCAAGGGGTTCGTAATGTTAGTTAAATTGTAACGAAATATGAAGTTCGGATTATATTATCCTTTACAATTCGGTAACCCCCCTTTCTAAAATGGAAACTTTATGCAAATGTGGTAATCTTGTTAAGTGTGGGACAAAATGAAATGTTTAAGCGTCGCACTTTATCAGATTTTAGTATATATTGTTATATACGTAATATTGTATATAAATATATATATATATATATAGTATGATATATATACTATATATATATATATATATATATATATATATATATATATATATATATATATATAGTAGGGATCCAGTGAGAAGTAAATTAAAATAAGAAGTGGTGAGAAGTGACTAAAACCACACATTTGAGATGCAACGACTTGCATTAGATGCATTTTTATTCATTTAGATGCACCATTTTGAGTTTCGAACGTTAATTCGATGCGTAGATGGTGCAAATTGGTTTTCATGATTTTGGCATATGCAGAGGAACAAAAAACAAGAGAAAAAATGAAATGCATCTAATATACGTATATGCATCTAATTAAAAGCTAGAAAACACATTATGATGCGTTATAATGCATCTAAGATTATAGAGATGCATCTAATTTAAGTCGGTGCATTTCGGATATACGGTTATAGTTACTTCTTATCCTTCTTATTTTAAAAAAACTTCTTATTTGATCCTAACTCTATATATATATATACGTAACATCCGGCAATTTTTGGAATTTTAAACGACTATTTTACCTATTGACCTTTCGGTTCCAACTTGACTTTTCGACTTTTTGATATTTTATTGTCACACAAAAGCGATTACCGCGTAACCGGTAATTTTTCGGAACATATTTAAAGGAAATATATGTTATTCCTAAGATAGATTATAATTAACTAATGTATGCTTATGAAACATTCATTAATTGTTATAGGATTAATTGAATAACGTTTAGAAAGAAGTCCCGCCTAAACCTTGCGAATGATATAACACCAACATAGTAATACAATCATTGCACCTTAGACAAAAACCTACGTTTTATCTGATTATTCATGGCTGATATGTTTTCCTTACATTAGTGCTTGACCGCTTCTCTATCGTTTGTTTATATTCTTGCGTGTGTTTATTGCTTTACTTTTCATCAAAACCGTAGGTTAGATAACCCAAACTCGTGCCAGTCTTTCAGGCTGAAAACCCCCCTTTTACCATTAGTTTAGGTTTAACTTAGGACTAACTTAGGATTAACTTAGACAATTAAAATACTGATAATTAAGTATTAACGTTCTCGCTCTTAGTGATCGACACCCTACTTACCAACGATGCTACAACTTATCGGGTAAACTGCCCGTTAGTGTTGTTTTTAGGTAAAGTTGGCAAAATATAAATAGTAAAACTTGATACATAAAATACCTACACACAACGATACATCAAGTTTTTGGCGCCGTTGCCAAGGAGTGAAATTGTTTTATTCTTATTTATTTGTATTTTTTGTTTAGTTTAACTTAGATTAGTTTGCATTGTATATTATTGCATATTGTGTGTGTTTAATTTTTTGCATTGTTTTTGTTTTCTGTTACTGTTCTTGTCGACTGTCCTATACAGCGTATTCTATCTATTAGATATGGTGTATTAACCTTTCGAAACAGATACACCGTATTCTTATTCAACAGATCAATACGGCGTATTCAGTCAATTGAATACGACGTATCAATCATTTGATACAGCAGCAAACCTTAATTTTTCGTACTTGGTTTTCGTGTTTAATTTTCTGTGATTTATTTCTTCAGAGCATATCCTACTAATTGTTTATTCTTGTTTTCAGATAGCACATAACTAATCTAAGGAAGAATTCATAAAGATCATGGCGGAACAACTATTGATTAATACATAACTACAACCCGAATAAACCATGAATCGAGTAATGCAAGAGGCAGGATCGAATTGAAGGGTAAATTTATCATTGAGTTGAGTAATAATGCTTTTAGCAGAACAAATGGTGAAGACGCGGTTGAACACGTTGAAAAGTTTCTTAAAATAGCTAATTCACTTAATGTGTCCAATGTTTCTCATGATCGACTTAGAGTTAGTATTTTCCCTGTTTCAGTTACCGGTGCTACAAATGAGTAGTTTAAGGATGAATCTATTGGCTCTATTACTAAATGGGTAGATCTAGCGGATAAATATTTTTGGAAATTTTATCCACTTCTCATGCTAGGAGAATAGTTAAAACTAATGAGGTTAACAAGAAGATATTATGGGATTCGGCTAATACTAAATTTGAGAATTAGTTGGCTTCCAAATTCGAGAGCTATAAGACAATGGATGGATACACCAAGAATGCTTTATGGAAATATTGGAAAAAAAGGTGATGATCAAGAAGTGATAACCAATGAAGAACTTTCTGATTCTGAAGATGGAAACCTAAGTGAAGAGGAAGTAATCGCTCAGATTTTTTGAATTGATACTAATATTTTCCACTTTGAGACACCTTTATGTAAGGCATTTGAGGAATTTAATTATCTACTCAGAATTGATGCTGATGTGTTAACCAAAGATATTCTTGGATTCAAAATTATGGAGAATACAAAGATGATTGGATTCATGAATAGAACGACAAAATACCATGGGTGCATGAAAACCCATGAATGGATGATAGAGCGTGGAAGGAACCTACTACTATTAAACATGATTGTAAACCATTTTGTTTTAAAAGTGGACATTTTGAGTGACCAACTTGTAACTGTAGAGATAAAGGATATTGCAATGGAGGACACTTGCCCGGAGCATTTCAAGCTGGAAACACGCTCCAATGCCAAGATTATGAATGGTATGAAGCTTTGGAAGAAAGCGATCTAAAGGACGAAACATTAAGAAACAAAGCTGCTTTGGAAGAATCAATGAACCATAAAGAGGAGTCAAGTAATGATGATTGGAGCCACTATTCACCCATTGACGAATGGGAATATCATGAGCATGATGCGAACATAGAAGCCGATGTCAATTCTAACTATAAACCTTATTTTTATAGTTCTCGATTATTTAATAATCATACGAAAAAAAATGATGACAAGGATGTTCAAGATGGAATGGAGCTGAATAAGGATGCGGATGATGATGTGGGATATGTAGATGATTACTTGGTTCACGGGAATGCACCTTTTATTAATGACAAAGAGGAAGAGAGGACTAAGAAAAGAAGGTGCAAACTACTTGGGATTCTATTCACAAAACCGCCAGCGTGCAAAATGGAAAGGTTTGAGATAGTTAATTACTAATTTGGGCATTCGGAGAAGTACGTTGCTATCAAGGAATGTGGGTACTATGATTGGATGACAACCGAAGAAAATTCATGTCACGCCTACCAAGATATCTTCCACAAAATGGAAGAAGGATGGTTGGTGACAAGGACGGAGTGAAGAGCAGAAGACAAGTCTAACTTAAAGACTTTGCTGTAAAGAAAAGTGCTTGCCGGGAGACAACCCGAAATGTTTTTAATTTTTATCGAGTCTGTCTTCCCAGATAGCAGATACGGCGTATCCAACTCCAATGGATACTGCGTATTGACTATCTGGACGTTATCCAGTCTTTTATTTTCTGCACTTTTTGAACTTTATTGTCAATTCAGTCTATACGGCGTATTCGTTAAACGAATACAACGTATTAGGCGACTGGCCTGTATGACATATACTTTTTACAAGACTCAATATGACGTATCTAGGTTTAAGGATACGACGTATCAACTTCCTGTACCGTTTTAGAATTTTATTTTTTGTTTCTAACCGAACGATAGACTAGAGATAGAACTGCAATTGTTTTCTTATTGATAATACAGGACTTACTGAAATGACGAATTTGGTGGAGTGCTTACTTTCTGGAATTCATGTGTGTTGTAGTTATGCTGGCATCTAAACCCGCATTTACAACACACAATCTTGCTCATAAACGCAACACAGAGGATCATACCGAGCAAATCCCAAGGGAGTTTCTCGTCTAATTCTTTTAATTTCTCGTTTTAATGTTGTATTTATACAATGAGGTTGTTGTATACTTAAAGTGGGGGAGGAAAATTAGAACGCTTACTTGTCCATATTTTTACATCAATATGCCTAATTTATATCAAAATTTTTAAAAAAATTCTAGCATATTTTTGTGAAATTATTAGTTGCATGACCCCGCATACATAACCCTTGTTAGATATTGTTAAAATTTAGCCTTATCCGTATCCCAATGTTTACCTAAAATTCCACAAAAATATGAGTGTGCCAGTGATATTGTAAACTTTAGAACTTGGCTTGGTATATCTACTCGAGACCACAATAATAAGCACTAGTTTTAATAGATGGAGTGACATTTTTAAACTGGTAAATTTCTAGAAATACACCAAAAAAGCCTATACATGTTGTGATATTAACTAACTACACTGGTTAGTTAACCCTCGTATAAACCCTTTTGTTTACTCTTATTTTTAGAGTAAGATACCCCTAGAAAACTTAAGTTATTCTTTACACCAAATTTTGTTTCGTTACACCTTTACACCTTAGCCTACCCTATTAGATTAAGTCTTTAATCGGTTGTTAGTTGCTTTTGTGTAAAGTATTGTATCAACTGTGTCAGG
Source organism: Tanacetum coccineum (assembly GCA_026074375.1). Classification (NCBI taxonomy): domain Eukaryota; kingdom Viridiplantae; phylum Streptophyta; class Magnoliopsida; order Asterales; family Asteraceae; genus Tanacetum; species Tanacetum coccineum. The sequence continues at coordinate 44,085 of BQNB010011760.1, read as the reverse complement.
ATCTTCATTTTCTATCTATGGTATGGTCGGGAAATTGCACAATGCAGTTGGGCTAGTGTTGATTTTCTATCCATGGTTAGGTTGGGAAATTGCACAATGTAATGGGAATGTAAAAATAGTAGTTCGCTCGTGTATTTTTACTACTTTCATAATTATGATCGAAATTAGAGTCCATATTTATCGTAGTCATGAGATGGTGGAATTCTACACATTAGATTTATTTTCAGTTCTTAGTTTGTAAAAAAAATCAAAAAAATCAGAAAATCGCAACAAAAAAAGAGGAGAAAGTTTTAAATATTGTTAGATAGTCGGTTCGTTTAAGCTTAACCGATATTATTATTTGAAGGATAGATTATTCATTGATACGTGTTATAAATCAACGATGTAAAGTTTTGTATTAAGTGGTAGATATCGCCACTATTTGTTGTAAAGTATTTATATTATGGATGATTAGGAGTTGACCGTTATGGGAACGCCAACTAAGGGTTGTTTTCATTTATCTTTGATCAATACGTTTTTCGAGTCTTGTTCATGTCTACTAAACATGAGGTAGTCCACGATTTGTGTATTTTTAATGGGATGGTCAAGAAAGTAACTAGCAACACTGTTCTTTATTTATTTGGACTTAATCTATTTGTTTGATTCTTTTTATTTAACAACAATTATTTTCCCTTTCCTAATCCATAAACTTTGGTCTTACTCGAATGAGGATACGAGAAATTGCATGTATCTATTCCATCGTTATGGATGTGCTGTGTGATTTTGTCCGCCTTGTTGGTTTATTACTTTTGGTGAAAGATTAGACGATCCATACCCTATATTGTTCTTCATCCTAACCTTTGGTTTTACTCGAATGTGGATCTGAGCAATCATGTATGTCTATTCCATCGTTATGGATGTGTATATGTGATTTTGTCGACCTTGTTGGTTTACTACTATTGGTAAAGATTACTAATCCTATTCTTAAGCTTATTCGAGTTAAGGATCGAGCAATCATATGTGTCTATTCCATCATTATGGATGTGTATGTATGATTTTGTCACCTTTTCTAGAATATTGGTATCGATAGAGATTGGAAAGAATAATCAACCCTTTAAACCTTAACCCAATTTACCTTTTTTAACTTGTTACTCCTTAACTTTAGTGGTGGAGATGTGTATCCTTTCCAAACCTATGATAGAATACTCATCATGACCGAGCAATTAAGCGAATTAGTTACATGTTATTACATAGATTAGTTGAGATATTTGAGTGTTTTCATATTCTTATTTCGTGAGGTGCTTGGTTGTGTGCTAGTAATCAAATGAAAACGTGCTTAAAGTAAAAATCCTAAACTCAGGTTGGGATACATTTTCATAAATTTTCTAAAGTCTACTTGAAGACATGTAGTATTCAAGTGGGGGAATAATTGATGACATCAAATAACGTCTATTTTATAGCATCATTTATTCTATCTTTATTGCTCGTTTTACATTATTTATGCTTAAATTGGTACTTAATCTGTTATATTAGTTATTTGCAGTAAATATGGAGCAAATGGTGAAGTTTAACTAAAAGGCACGCATTTTGGAGCTTAAATGAAGAAATCAAGAATCTGCTATTCTGACAACCTATACGCCATATCTATCAAAGAATATACGGCGTATTGAACTATTCAATACAACGTATCAACCTAATCTCAAACTCTATAAATACCGAACCATAAAATAAGTTTTAGTATGCAAGTGAAGCCCTAAACCACCAAGTCAACTAACAGACGTATAGCGGAGCATAGAAGGCCAGTAAAGAGCCTCAAGATCATAGGAAAACTCTTATCATCTTCGCACAACCCAATACACGTTCGGTTAACGTTTCTTTACTTTAATCATTCATATATGAAACTGTATGTTATTTTACAATAACTATCGGCCAATACCTTTAGGTATCAGCCATGTTTATGAAGATTTAGTGTTTGATTTGTCTATCTAGATTGTTTATTACTTGTTGCATGTTAATTATGTTTATCACATGATACTTGTTTATGTTTGATTATGTGTTTAATCTATCATTCAACTAGATCTAGTTCTATGGACCAAGTGGGGTAAAGTCCGGGATAGAACTGCATATAGGTTATATGTGACTCTGGAATCATAGGATCGAATATTTAACTCGCTAGTAACTCCCCCGTTTATAAAGGGTGGTATAGCTAAGCGGTGACTTAGGATTTACAAATGCATCCTACAATCTTGCTTGAAGGACTAATTACCGCGAACTACCAGCATATATAATTCGATTGAACATAAGTGGGTAAAGTCATGATGAGCTAGGGTTCAATATTCATCGATATTGGATTCCTAAGATGGATTATTATTAACTGATGTATGCTTATGAGACATTCATTAATTGTGACAGGATTAATTGAATAACGTTTAGGAAGAAGTCCCGCCTAAACCTTGCGAATGATATAACACTAACATAGTAATACAATCATTGCACCTTAGACAAACATTTGCGTTTTATCCGATTATTCATGACTGATATGTTTTCCTTACATTAGTGCTTGACCGCTTCTCTATCATTTTTCTATCTTCTTGCGTGTGTTTATTTCTTTACTTGTCATCAAAACCCTAGGTTAGATAACCCAGACTCGTGCCAGTCTCTCAGGCTGAAAACCCCCCTTTTTACGATTAGTTTAGGTTTAACTTAGGACTAACTTAGGATTAACTTAGACAATTAAAATACTGATAATTAAGTATTAACGTTCTCGCTCTTAGTGATCGACACTCTACTTACCAACGAAGCTACAATTGATTGCGTACACTGCCCGTTAGTGTTGTTTTTAGTTAAAGTTGGCAAAATATAAATAGTAAAACTTGATACATAAAATACCTACACACATCGACACATCATGCTTAGTGACCATTCGGTTTCAATATAAGAATACATCAGTCTTAGCTATATTATATGATTGATCATGATTGAATGAGTTGGAAATTATGAAAAATTCAATGAAAATACTCGAACTCTGTGATCGTTTAGATATCTCATGTTTCATAAATAAAATCACAAAGTTTTCATAAGTTCAAAAACAAAAAGAAATATTTTCAGAAAAAATGATTTATATAGTTTACGACATGTATATCTATATCGACAAGCACGCCAGCGATCGAAGCTACATCTGGTCTAGAGAAATCAAAAACACGCCTGTGGCTGAGTGACCATCCATTTTCACAAATATTTCGATCTATAACTATATTCTTCATTTCATATAATTTAGTTTTTAAACTTCACAAGTGATTTTTGCAAAGTCTTATATTCTGTCAAAAAGTAATAAATGTGTTATCAAAGTGATACTCTTTCACAAAAGCTTTAAGGATATGAAAAGCAACTCATGAATTTCTCAAAACAAAGTGTTATTCAAAATCAAAGTATATCTACATTATTTTGAAAGAGTATCATAACACAAAGCTTTTTGGTAAGGAAACTCAAAACAAAAAGAGAGAAAATTTGTACGTGAAAAAGCAAAACAATGTATGTTCGAAAAAGAATTTCCAGAGCATACAAAAGAAATAAAAAGAATAAAGCGTACGACATGTGCTTAAAAAAATAAGTCAATGGCACATGAGAAATAAACTGATCAAAAATATGTTTAAAAAATTGCCAGAACATATAAAATAGACAGAGTGGAAAGAGACAAAAATGTTATAAATGATTTATTATTGATGTAACACATTCTTGTAATCATACAGAACTCATCATGTCTCAATCACCAAAACAATTACTCACTGCTAATCAACTTGTTCCTGTGAATTGCCAATACGAAGTTGCTAAAGCAACCAAGAAAGTGGAGCTCACCAAACTACCATGTCCGGCTGCTAGCAAGATCATTGTAGAGATTCTACAATGTCACTCACTGCATTGTGCTTTAACTGCCTCTACTTCAGTTCCACTTATTTACATGCAACAAATGTGGAATACTTTGCAATTAGCTGATTCTAAGGATAAATTGAAGTTCACCATTGATGAAGAAGAAGTCACATTCTTGATGAATGATCTTCGCACTATACTACAACTACCTCAAGCAACTGACAATGATCATGTAGAGTTTGTGGATGCTCCAGAACTTGGAACTCTGATTAAGTTTCTCAATATACTTGGTCATGGAGTTGCAATTCATCTGGCATGACAATTGTACACCAAGGATCTACCACAACCATGGAAAACATTATGCAAGCTACTGATTAGTTGATTAACTTCAAGGATCATGGGTATTGATCAACATCCTTTGGCTATAATGTAGATTTTCTATGCCATCATCAACAACGTTCATGTAGACTATGCTGCACTTATTTGGAAAGGTCTTCATTATCAACTCATAAATCCTTTGACCAAGAATCTGGTGGTTCCTTACCCTCATTTCACCAAGCTCACCATTGATTATATTCTCACAACACATCATGGCATTTCAAAGAGATTAATTGAACCACATCAGTTGGTTGCAAATGATGATGTTGTTCAGTCTATCTTTGCATCTAAAACTCTAAGGGACGAGGTATGGGGATTCCTAATTACTTTTTGTCAACATAATTCATGCAGACTGAGGCATACAAGGTATATGCTGCTAATTTCAAGTCAGTTGTTCCGATGACCCAGCCATAACCGATTGTGTCTTCCCAAGGAACGCATAGGACAACTAGCGCCCCTAGGTCACCTAACCCACAGAGTAATCCAAAGAAGAAGAAGGAGCAGATAACAGGGAATCAATTGTTTCTAAGAATCCCTTGAAGATCACAATCAAAAGGAGGCAACCTAATCTAGAAGTACCAATTCTAACAGCTGAGCAAATTGATATAGAAAACATGAATAAGGCACAACAACTTCGTTATACATTGGCTAAGAGTGCTAAAGAGTCAGAAGCTCAAGAAAATGTTAAACTTGTTGAGCAACATCTTTTGATTTAGATGTGAACAAAATTGTTGAAGAAGATGATTCTAATGATGTTAAGTTTGCTGATTGCTTAATCCTTAGTAAAGAAGATAAGGCTCTAGAATAGATCTAGGGGGTGATAAAGAAAGACCAGAGGCGATGAATGTTGATTATGTTGTTATTGTTGAGGAGGAGGAGTGTACTAAAGCTTTACTAATTCGGAAGAAAGGGAAAAGTAGTATGGAGCTTAGGGATATAGCAATTGCCACACCCATTAGATTCCCTAGGATTGACTTATCTTCGGATAAGGAAATACAACTCTAGGAATTGACGGCTACACTTGCACCATCTTCTGAAGTTCCACCACAATCTTCCTCAAGGCATTCAAGAAACTTAAAGGAGCATTAGCAAGAATGAGAAGACGACATGGTCACTATCTATAGAGTATGAGGAAATCATTTGTTTAGAAGAGTAATGTTAGAGCTCTACGCATGTAGATTGATAGAAATCTTCAAAGTGTGGTTCCTAATTTGGTGGCTCAGTCTACGAATCGAATTTTCAAACACAATCTTCCATGGATTGTAGAAAACCCAATTTAGAAGGAGCATACACGTACTAAGTCTGAACTTTCTTCTAAAGTGTCTAATGATCTAGCTGCTAATGTTCCTTATCAGGTTGAAGAGTTTCTCAAAAACTTCATGAATAACACTGTTCTCAATGTGCATCCATCTTTAAGTTCTTTAATTTTTTATCTACAATATTAAATGTATATGAAGATGAAGAATGACCATCAATCGCAAGCTACTGACTCTACTATATAAGATGCATTGAAAGGAAAGTTTGAGAAATCTTCAGCTCTACCAGACACTTACAGACCTGAAGCTTCTTGAAAGCGTGATCATGATGACCATTTAGATGATCATCTAGAGGGGGAGAAGGGTTTTAAAAGGCAAAAAACAACTAAAGGGGCTTTGTTTGCAAATGTCACATCATCTTCAAAATCAACAAAGATTAGAATACCCAAGACTTAATCATCACAACCATTAATACAAGAGTATGATGGGTGGTCGACAGTTCAAGAAATTAATGCTAATGAGAATATCTAAGAGGAAGAAACAACATACATTATTGACAGAAATATAGGGTAATAAGTGGGTACCAACAACTGATGATTTTCATAGAATGAATCGTACATATGATGATATGATGAGAAGCCAATGTGAGACTAGGGTAGAATATGAATATCACCTTTAACAAGTGACAAACTACATGAATAATCAGGCTGTGTGGCAGAGCAGAGATCAAGATTTGACTCCTCAAATTCCTGAGAATCTGGATCTAGTATATGTGAGTTGTGAAAGAGATCTACATTTTACCATAAGGTATTTGTATAATAAAGATCTTTTCTTTCTAAAACATGGAAATACTAAGGCTAGGAAGTATGTAGTATCATTACATAACTTTCATGCTACTTCTTTCCTGGAAGATGATCTTGAAGAAGTGTTTACAAGATGGGTAGGTAAAGTGGTCAAAAAGTTTAATACCGAAGCACATTTATCTATTCAACATTGGAAACACAAATGAGGCATAATGTCTTATTGGAAATGTCATAGCAAAACAAGATCAGATCCAGATGAAGTCTTCTCAAATCAAAAGAGTATTGAAATAATCAGAGTGCTGCATCATGAAACATATGAGCAAGACTTAATGGATGAAATCTGTGTGAAAAGAGCTAATGGTAAAGCATATTTCTTCTCAGAATCAAACTACAAGTACTTGAACAAGAATGACATTGAAGATATGCACTACATTTGTTTGAGAAGAAAGAAAAACACTCAGCAAACTGCATTGATAAAGTCTTTAATTGTGTTTATTAGAAGCTGTGTGATCTGAGAAAGGGTTCATGATTTTTAGCTAGGGATAGAGAGTTACCAGATTAAATTCAATCTTACTGCTCCAACCATCATTATTCTCGGTATTGAAACACTTCCATTGTATTCAATCATAGCTCATCCTTTTGTTTGTATTGTGTATAAAAACAGCAAAAGGAAAAGAGAGTTGTGAACATTGATGAATTGAAAAAGTTCTGTGATGCTACCCTAAAGATAGTTTTGAAGAACGTTAATGTTACTAATGTAGAAACACGACATGATTTCAAAGATCCTCCTCTAAGCAAAAAGGATAAAGAGCTGATGGTACGTTTTAAAGAAGAGATAGAAGAACGTTTAAAGTACCAAAGAAAAATAAGGAGATGGGAAAGCTTCGTGAACAGAAGACCACTTAGTAATCATACAGAACATCCTGAATAATCAACCCTTAGGGGGAGATTGTTAGGAATAAGAAAAGTGTTCATTATATTTTAATAAGTGTTTTTATATTACTTAGTAAGTTTAGTTAGTCTTTAGTTTATCAATAGTGTAATTAGACTTAATGGGCTCAATAAAGATAAATTAGCCCATTATGCTTAATCATTAGAGAGAATAATTAGTGTTTTAGACAACACTATATAAATCGTCCCTTATTAGAAGGGAGGTAATGGAAAAACACATAGTTAAAACCTTCCTTCTCTTTTTCTCTCAAATATCATTTTCACTTCATTTCATCTCATCTATCTCACTAATTTTATACATGTTTAACCTTCCTAAGTGTGTGATAAAATCAATTAAGTAACCTAACAAGAATGGCTAGTGGTTTTGTTTTATAGTAAAAGAAATGGAATGGTCAAAAAGGGGCTTTCATCTTTGCATAGTTGTGTAACACTTGAAGGATAAAAGAATGTTTTAGGGGTTGTGAGGCCTTTAAGATATGGGAATTGATGGGGATAAAAGGGGTTGTGATTTTCCATGCTTGGTAGGTTTATGGTTTAGTTATGGTTTGGGTAAGGTTGTGTTTCAAAGTTAGAAAGAAGATGTGGGTGTTTCTACTTAGGGTGGCCTGATTTTAGTGGACAAAAGGGGAGGGAAATTTGATTTTTAAATGTATATATACATGTTTTAGTACTAGTTCAAAGATTGTGAGAGTATTACGTAGGTTGTGCATGCAAGTTAAAACACTTAGAATGTGGTTATATGAAAACTATGAATATGAATGCATGTGATCCTCTAAATGATTATGACTATGCCATGTACTTGCTTATTGTAGACTAATTCATTGTCTAGTATGATGTAAAACGTCTAAATGTGGTTCTTGTTATACGCGGGATAACCTAACGCTTATACGTAAAGTCTAATATGTACTTGTTTAAAGTGAAACGTCTAAGTTTATAAATAAACGTTAACTCAAAATTGTCAGTTATCACAATACAGAAACTGGCGTGTCATTGGTAGAACTACATATGGTGGATTTGTTGGTTGTTAGTCAGAGTCATAGCAAATGTGTAGGTAATGGCGTAGTTATTGAGGAGATTGTTGAAGAAAATGTTGTTTCTAGCAGTGGAAAAGACTCAAAGTTGTTGATGATAGAGTGGCCTGGTATGCGTAAAAAGGTTGTTTCAGGATGTGTAAAAGAATCAAGGTTGTTAATGTTAGAGTGGCCTGATATGGGTAAAGAGGATGAACATTTGATACTTCAAATCATGCTTAAACTTCTAATGTTGTCCAGTAGATGAACCTACGAATAATGAGAATGTAGGATACTTAGAGTGCGATAATGAGGTACTGATAACAGCAAATAGTTTATAGTTTTTAGTATCAAAATCCTTTATAATATGCTCATAATTATTATATTTCTATGGAAATATATACTTAATTATTTCATATTTTGTTTTTAGGAAAATATGAGCATTGGAATGGAAATACGGGGAAATGGAAGGGTGCTTGATGAAAAGTGCACAAAGTTAATACTCAAGCGGAAAGCTACGACATTGTTGGTTTGATGGAACTACATTGTAGCACATACTTGACGCGACCCAAAGTTTCTAGTCAATTCTTAACTACGGCATATATGATCCGTTAGGGCTACTCTGTAACTTTGGGTGATTTTCATGTCATGAGTAACTACGTCGTAACCCATATCTATGAGTTATGTCGTACCTTTGCTAAGATTTTGAAGGAACACGTGCAACATGGGAGCTACGGCGTAGCTCCTCACTTAAGGCTATGCCGTAGCAGGATCGAGGCTATAAGTACAAGCCCTAAATTCTCCTATTTCGTCATTCATTCTACTAGGGACTCACAAGTAACGACTAGGGCTTCTTTAGAAGGCATTTTCCAGCTCCAATCACCATCATTCCAAGAGTGTATTTCCTTAAATCTGTATTGTATTAATCATTCATTTATTTTATAAGAATTATAATGTTCAATCAATCTAAGATTTACTTCATTATTATTTCTGCAATTCTTAATATGAGTGGCTAAGTACTTTTAGTGTTAGCCTAGTTATGTACTTATTATTGTGATTATGCATGTTCCTTAGTCTTAATATCATTTGTTTAGATATCCTACGTTGCTTGTCGATTGATACTCGTGTTTTGGTAGTGCTAAGGCTTGTGTAGATCCTCTTAGTTATTAAGTAGGCTTAAGTAGTTGAAAGGTAGTCTATTAGGATACTAGGAATAGTATGAGATCTATTTCAAGTGTAGGGTTGCACATTACACCGCCTACATTAGATTAGGCACATAAAGCGTAGGAAATCTTTTTAGGAGGGTTTAATGTTGAGTAGTGGGATATTCAACATTTAGACAAGTCTTTAGGATAGTTGGGGGTTTAATGACTACAACCTAGATGCCCGATTTCTGTGAGCACCGGGATTGAGATCATAGGAAGTATAAGTTAGGTTACGACTATAACTTAGGACAAATGAATTTAGAACCACCATAATAAACGGTAATTAGACATTGCACTAGGAAACATCATCTTCACACTAATAAAGTAGTAGCTAGGCTAGTATGCCTTTCTCCTTTGAATTTATCTTCCATTTTATTTTCATGTTTAATTTACTTGCATTTCAAAATTAAAAAACATTCTTAAACATGACAATTCAAATAAATAAACTAAAAACACTTAGCTCTTTGGACGACCTCGGATTTACCAATCATACACTATACACGACTGGGTTCTCTACCCGATAATGCGTTTGTAGACCATAGGTGAATGAGTTTTATAAATTTAAACTTGGTAATTGGTTAAAAGAAAATACACATCATGTTTTTGGCGTTGCTGCCAGGGAGCTAAACTCGGTTCTTAATTTTAATTTATGTATAATAATACATTTAAAAATTTCTCTTTTTTCATTTTTTATTTTTTATTTTATTTTGTTTTGATTATTAATTTTGTTTGTGTTAAATTTCAGGTAGCAAGATGGGTGACGTTGACATCAACACACTTACTATGGAGCGGTACTTGGCATTGACACGAGGGAACCAAACTCCATGCATGGTTAAACCTGAGATTGGGAACAATGTCAATTTTTAGATCAAGAGCCAGTTCATGAGAGAGTTAAGAGAAGACACCTTCTCAGGAAACAAGAATGATGATGCTCATGAACACATAGAAAATGTTTTGGACATTGTCAGTCTCTTCGACATCCCATAAGTTTCTCATGAGACAAACAGGTTGTGTGTATTCTCTATCATACTCACTGGAGCTGCTAAGAGGTGGATTGACAAGATACCATCGGGAACAATCCACACTTAGGATTTGCTTAAAAAAGCTTTCATTCAAAGGTATTTACACTTTCCATGACCTCCAAATAGCTTGAAGATATTCATAACTTCAAGCAAGAAGGCGATGAAACATTGTACCAAGCTTGAGAAAGGTACAGTGGCCTCTTCTGCAAATGTCCAACATATGATCTAAACATCCAACATAAATTAATATCTTTTATAAAGGGCTAGACACCACGACCCGCCAAATACTTGATTCCCAGGGGCCAATCTCAGGTATGAAATCAATCCGAGCTTTAGAGTCAATTCAAAATATGATAGATCATTTACAAAAATGGCACGATGGGTCTAGTAATAGGAGGACAAGTAGTAGTAGCTCGGATGGAATTGATACTATCACAAGTAAGATAGATAGTCTTGGGAGAGACATGAAGAAACTAAAAGAGAATGTGCATGTTATCCAAGTAGGGTGCGGACTTTGTGGAGGAACACATATTGACAAGGAATGCCTGCTGAACAAAGAAGTTAAGGAGGTTGAGGAAGTCAAGTATGGTGAGTTTAGAGGATTTTTTCCAAACAATGGTAGGAACAAATCTAGGTACCGCGTAGGTCCATTGAGATACTATACACGGATGGAGAATCTCCTACCGTTTGGTGAAAAGAAACCAAGCCTTGAGGATCTCATCAACAAGCACATTGAGGAATCAACTAGGAGAAGAAATGAGACTGAAGATTGGATGAAAAGGCTTCGGGAGAACATAAGTATGAACATAAGGAACCAAAATGCCACATTAAAAAACTTGGAAACACCGATTAAGCAATTGACAAATGATTTCCATGCAAAGGCTACTAAGGAGGCGCCCAACTCATATACCCCAATTGGTCAATGCAAAGCAATATTTGCTGATAATAATGCTCAGAGTGTTGGAACTTGTTCTAATGAAACTAACAAAGTCCACGGAGTGTCTTTTATTTTTGATTGTGATATGCAAATTTCTAAGATGGAGAATGAAGGGTCATTAGGAGTTTTGGCATGCCAACTACCTCCAAAAGAGATTAATCCAAGAAGTTTTACTCTTCCATGTACCATTGGTAGTTTGAATATGTATGTGTTGGTCCCTAGGAATGTGATATAAAGTTTATCAATTTAGACTTAATCACATTCCATGGCAACAAAGTGAGTTTTAAACAAATATATATAAGCAATATAAAGAACAAGTTTAAAACATACAGAGTACTTTTTAACGTATAGACTTTTATTAGAATCAAATAAAGAATCTATGACACACCTTGCTTGTGGAATAGCAAGGTGGTTGAATGACAATTGGGGTGTTATCTACTTGGAACTTATTCTCTAACCAAAGTTATGAAAAATAAGAAAACAAACTTGTTATGACTAAACTTAAGCTTCAGCTTTTAGTAGTACGAGTCAGTTTGTTTGAGAGATAAATGATCTCTTCAATGTGTATCACATTAATTGGAAGAGATACCATTTAGTCTGGGAATCCCTTTCCTTTTATAGACAAAGGGATTAGGGTTTACAAGTTAACCTAATACACATGTCAAGCATTAAATGGGTGGTTGAGATACCATTTAATGTACACATGCTTTATAGTACCAGGTACAGTCCTTTAAAGAAAGTTGATGTACTTCTATACCAACTTTAGAAATAACATTTCCCAAGGAGATTGCTTTATTCCGTTTGACATAAAGCAATCATTTTCCCGCCTTGTAAACCTTCTAGAAGTGAAACAACATGTTTCAGCTTCTGTTTAGGAGATAGACAACGTTCAACTTAGAATTGTCAACCAAGCTGAACTAAAGCTCCAACCAAGGGCCTTCTTCAGTTTTTGTACTGCTGCATAAAATGAAGTGAAGATACTTCCTAATCTTCTAAGGACATGAAGAGCTGACGCTGAAGAAGCTTCAGCGACTCAAGCTGAAAGACTTCAGCTTGAGAAACACCTAGAGGAGTTTATGTTTAAATCTACTGAAAGACTGAAGGTCTTAAGAACTGAACCCAACAATCTCCCCCTATTTGAATATACAAATAGCCTAAGTTAAAATCAGTTGTAAGTGAGCAAAACAACTCCTTACAAAACTGATATAGATTGAACAACATAAACTGATAACCATTCATTCTAACTTTCATTACATTACATTTACAAAAGATAAAGTTAATAAAAGATTACATTATATTGCCTTAGCTTCTTAATGACTCTCATTTTCTTGAGTGGGTACAAGTTTCTTTTATCAATTTCAGCAAGCAAAAGAGAACTGAAGGTCCTGGCATGATAATCAAGCCTTGGACCTTGGTGAAGTCTAAAGAAGATTTCTTGTACAGTATATAACATGGTGTTTGAGAAATCTCTAAAGTCTTCAATGGTAACAAAATCATGTTTGTGATATGAGTTAAGCAAAATCATACCTAGAACAGGTTCATTAAGCACAGTACCAGGTAAATGATCTTTATACTAAACTGATGGCTTAAGAATTTTGTTTGCTTTGAAGTAGTCATGGATGTCATCAGCATGTTTTCTTTTCTTTTTTTCAAGATCATTTAATTTTTCAAGAGGGTATTGTTTGCTTAGAGGAATATCCAAGTTTATACCCAGTTCTGCTTCAGTCGTGTGAATGTAGTCAATTCTTGTACCTATTTGTTTATAGATGGTTTCCCATCCTTTTCCAATTCTATTGGGACATGCTTTCATCACTTCTCTCCATTCGCCAAGGTGCAGATCACTGGCTTTGAAATTGGGAATAATTTCACTTGTACCATCCTCTCTATATACTTTAAGTGTAATTGGACCTTTTCTGGTCAAGACATCATAGTTGGTTATTTTTGATATTGATCTTCTTTTCAACATTTTGTCATAGTATTTTTCATATTGTAACTTGTCATTGTAGTACTTTTTCACCACTTTTGGAGCAAGCAGATCAACTAGTTTTGATTTCCATACTTCCCCTTCTTGTTTGGCTGCTTCAGCTTTGGCATCTTCCTCTAGTTTCTTTTGATGATTGATTTCTTCTTCAGTTAGATGGATATGCGTTCCATCTTCAGTGATAAAATCAAAATTCTTTAGCTTCTTTGTTCTGGATGGTTCAACCATAGAGCCAGTTACATGAGCTTCATCATCAGAATCATTGTCAGTACTCTCTTTCTCAGCCTCCTTTAAAGACAAAGCCTTTTTGTATAACACCTCGTGTTTTAGGGTCATTGACGTCGTCAATAAATTCACTATGTATCTTTAGTATTGTACGCGTTTGCTTTTAATCGAACACGTTAAGTTAAATCGCGTAAGCTAAAAATTATCGTTCAATGTAAACGGGCATCAAATAATTAAATGTTTTCATCAAGCAAGTGTTAAGTAATTATTTTTTTATAATTATTAACATTGTTCATTTTATTTTTATTGGTTGCGTAAAGTGATTACATTTCGCGATAAAATACGTTTAGGCATTTCCGGAACCACCATAACTTTCCTACACTTCAACAAATACCCACTTTTATACCCAATACTCAAAAATACATCATACATATACATATAAAACCGGATATGGCATTATATATACAAAGATATTAGTTTTAAAAACACATCCCCTAAATTTCATGGGATGTTCTCAACTATTAGGGAACATCTACCCATTTTCTTATTACTTTGACCAAATAAAAAGACCGAAGACCTCCTTAAGACCCTCAACATGTATTTGACTAGTCCTTTGTATACTTATAAGTCTTTCACCTTTCAAGAGATAAAACATACAAGACTTTCACATGATAAAAATCAAACAATCTCTTCCTTTTGCTCCTTACATACCCACGTCTCAAAACCCTCTATACAAACTATCCATACAAAATTTTATGTCAACCTTTACACACATTCCTACATCATATCTAAGATGTCTTAAGTTGTTTTCAAGGGTTGGTTAAAGGTTTACAAGTATTTAAGCAAGTATTGCAAGATTAGGGTTTTCTTGGAAAACTAGGGTTTTCAAGTACGCAAGCTTTGGTTTTTCATCTAAACAAGGGTTTAGATTATGTTGGTTATCATCATACATCTCATTAAGGTCATCTAAAATCATTAAGGGTCACTAAAACCTTTATGACCTTACACTTTATATCAATTTTAGCATATGTTAAACTGCGTTTTATATAGCAAAATCACCATTTAGAACTCTTAAAACATGAAAAATAGATTTTTTTTATCTTTGTGATAACTTGAATTTCTACACTTTTACATATGATATTGTTGGTAATATCATGTTAAAAAATGGGTATACCAAGTGTTGTACATGTTGGATTTAAAGTATAGAAAAAGCGTATATACACATAATTAAGGTTTTCAAAGTTTACTTAATAATTTTCAATAAAAAGTGTGTCTACATGACTTGTTAATCTTGCTATCATGGACTTTTATTTATGTTATCATGGATAGCTAATATGATGTAATAATGGAAGTATAAAGTCTTATTGTACACGTCTTGAGTGTATTATAAAAAGGTCATGTATACATAACAACAGTCTAATCAAGTATACTTCATGAAAGCTCTATATAACCACACATGTGTGACACAAATGGATCTTGTGATTCTTGAAACATTTTATGGAACAATTATGGACCTATGGACACTATTCTATATGTATAGACTTATGAATATAAAGACTTGTGAAGAAATGTGTTATTTTAATTAGTTGGAAGAGATATGTAAAACAAAGTAATATAAATCTACATTATATAAATAGCTATAAATAGGCTGTTTGGTTTCGCTATTCAAACAGTAGGTTTTACAATTTTATAAGATAAAGTCTACACCTCACTCGACATTCCAAAAAGGTAAGCGAAACATCAAAATCGAGATCTCTCCAATAACGCAAACACAACTGATATGTTAGTTACGAGATTTTAACTGATAATAAACCGGAGTCTTTTATAAAAGGAAATTTTTATAAAAACTATGTTATAAAAACATCCAAAAAACAGAAGGCTGATATATTTTTAATATAAAACACACATACATTTTAGTGATTCCAAAACATTAAGAAACTAATTTTTCAATAACAACGAAGAAGTATGACTTAACACGCGAGGTTTATTACTTAAAATGTATAAAAATACAATTATACAAAACTATATTTATAAAATTTACTATTCATGACAGAAACATATATTTTGAAAACATTAATAAAGTTGATATAACTTTCAAGTAACGGAAGACAGTTCTCTAAAGAATCGCAAAAAACTGAGCAATACGAATAAAATACGACATTTACCGTTTTAACGATAACTAAAACTATAAAAATAATTTTATAAACTGGTGTGAATAGTAAGAAAGTACCTGTTCACCAGAGGACATTGGAAAACAAATATTAAAAAAAAAAATAAATTAAAATGTCAAATTTTGATAACTCGTCTAATACGAAAGCGGGACATAAAGAAAACAAAGAAGCGGGCATAAAACGCAAGAAATTGCGTCGTTATTTACTATCGAACTAATCAAAAACGATTTTAAAACTATTAATAACACCCACAACAAGGGGGGGGGGTCACAGCTTTGTTTTCACCACTGGGATTTTAATTGAAGCTCTTAAGGTTGAGGGCCTTTAATCGAGTTTTCTCGGTTGGCATATCAGCTGCCACATCATAAAAAAAGAAAAACAATTTCATTTATCTAGTCAAATCAAATTTCCTCACAACGCTTTTTTCTCTCTTTCATTAATTGTTTATTAAATTCATTTTATATTTAAAGATACACAAAATACAAATACACACCTCAAAAGGCAAATAAATTATATTTTCTTTCTTCTCAGTTTCACTTGAAGACTCAATTTCATGCATACAACTTATTTCTTTTTCCGCAAGCGCAATCGGGGGAGTGGAGTTTTTGTCTTTTTATGAAAAGGGATCTCTTAAACTTGATATGCTACTAACTCTGCACACAAATTTCGGATCATATGACATACACAGATTCAAGTTTATTATTAAAACTTTTTTATTTTAAAAACATTTGCATTGTTAAACATGAATGTAGTTGTAATCTATAGTGTCTAGTGTCCATGTCTAAATGCAACTAACTCTTCTCTAAAATAATAATGTTACACTTTCATATTGAACTATTTCACAATATCAACGTCATGCACATAAATGAGAATTTATTTTTTATGATGCGTGCTTTTAGATAAGTAACTTTTGTCTTCTAGGAAATCTATTGGTGCATAGAGATGATGCAACAAAGAACCTGATGTAAGATTTAATATACTTTGTTGTTAGTTCTGTGTCTTTATGACCTCTGTGTTCTTTAATATTAAAACCTTTTTTACATCACTATCGCATTATAAAATAACCATGATTTTTTAATTGATTCACTTATTTTTTTAAAAATCATTACACATTTTAGTTTTTATTAGATTTTAGTTTTAGTATGGTTGTTTAGATGTATGGTGTTGGGATTGGTGGGAAATGATGAATGTTTTCCTCTTTTCAAGTCACAAGTAATTTGGGTTATTATCTTGTTTTAAAAAAAGAAAGAACAAACTGATTTAACCTGCTAAATTAGTATAAAGGTATAGTGTTCAAAGCATTAAAAGCAAATTTCATGTAAGATGGTTTTTAGCTTCGGTTCTCCGGAGTATTAGGCATTACTTCAGCGTCTCTAAGCTGAAATGAACAAAGCACATTGTAACTCTCCTCCGGATATTGAATCCAAGACCAAGCTTGATTAAGAATAAGTATATGGTTTGGTATGATATGTGTCGTTCATCGGGAATATAATGACCCAATTATATACTACTCGATCTTGCTCCAAGACAATAGGATTGTGGAACGAGATTTGTCGTTTTGGCGAAGCGTGAAAATCGCTACTAGGTAAGAGCCTTTTGCTTTAGGGACTCAGATTGTCGTAATTTTAATCGAAGTTGTTGTGTCTAGAACATGTCATCGTACATCATCGACAATTGTTGTCAGTTATGGACTACCAAGCTCCGAATGAACACTCTTCCATCTGTCATTGCCTCTGGACGTAGATAACCTTCGTCATCCTAGCTGCTTCCGAGGATCGTTTTTAATGAGGAGTTATTATACCGAACCTTCCGAGAGAGATTCTTGATTGAAGGGAGTATTTAACTCCTTCGGGATAATCCAAGAGGACATGATACCGCTCATAAGTTAGTTAAACGAACATATTGTTGTTTTATAGTTTGGAGACACATTAAATATATTTTTGTTTTTTACTCTTGGATCTTATAGAGTTAAATCAAGACCGTTGATTGGTCTAGACACTGTTCCATCATACGTCATCGAACAATTGTTGTCATGTTTCACTACCGGAGCTCCGGAGGAAACCATTTCTCCATCGCTTTTGCCCCATTGACGTAGGATAACCCTTAGTAATCCTAGCTGCTCCGGAGCCGATCTTAATTTGAAGTTATTAATTCCGTAACCTTCCGAGAGAGATGCTTGATTTGAAGGTGGGTTTAATCCTTCGGATATCCTGAGGACATGATACTCCACCCATAAGTAAGTTAAACGTACTTTCGTGTTTTTCGTTTCGATATACTTCCTGATATTTGTGTTTTTTTACTCTTAGGCTTATAAAGTTAAAAAATCAAGTAGTTCAGTCAAAGCATACATAAGCGAAGATAGAGCCCGTCTAAATTTCATTTGAACAAGACCTATCATAATATAAGAACAAAGATAAATAAAAAGATGGTTTACTTTATAAAAGAGAAGAATTTCATATATAATCCCTTAAAAAGTGAATAATTGCCATATATACTTTGTTCAAGTTTTTATGCCCCTGTCCACAAGATACACGGGGTTTTATACATTTTTTGATAATATGCAATTTGTATCTTAAAGGGATATATATAAATTAACGATTTTGAGTCAACAACCGTTTAGTAAGATTGCAAAGTGCAAAGGAAAATATGAAGATCGGAGCCAATAAATACATTTTCAGTTACTTTTTGTCATTTTATGTGGTTGCTCAGATCTTATGTTGTTGTAATTTCTTTGATTTTTTACCTCCATGCATTAGGTTTTATATTTTATTTGTAATGCTTTCTCTCTGGTATGTTTTGAACGTAAAACATTTTGTTATTTTTTTATGCTTAGTGTTTTGTACGCTGTTATAAAAAATAAAGGGTGGTTGGTTGAAATAGACGTAATATGTGTCCTTTATATGTTTCCATTATTTATTAAGATGAATGATATTTATTATAAAACTTAAAAGCTTTAAAATTGAGTAATGTTAAGTGACTATTATAGCCTTATAAAGGGTGATAAACAACATTTAACCTTAAGAGCATCCACTATGTGAACCTTTTAAAAGGTCTAAAGATTTATAAAATCCATTAATTTATAAAGCTTTTAATATTTATAAACCTTGTTCATTATGAATAAATTTTTTCCTAGTTTTATAAAAAGGTTAACAAATACCCATGCATTAAAATTATTGAAAAGTCTAAGATCTTAAACCTCTTCATTTCATATAAACATAAAAACATCACTCACTATGGTTAAAAACAAAGCATAAACATTTCATGTGTTTTAAACCTTTTTATTTTGAATATGACCATAGTGGGATGACCTTAAATCAATATTTTAAATAATTGTTTAATCTTAAAATTAACAATTTTTCGTTTACAACTATAGATTTTTTTTCTTCTCAGTGACTACAATTGCATAATTTCGTAATTATAATTTATTTGCCTCAGATCCCGTGCTTAGATAATTATCGTTTATTTTTATAAAGTTTACAGTGAATTAAAAATCAAATTGATGCTTTGCCCAAATATTTTATTCAATATTTTTTTTTCTGAACAATTTTATTTCAGCTATCACTTTCTCTTGGATGTAAGTCAATTAGGCTTTGCCCGCTAGAGGAATAGTCCTGCTTAATTAACGTCAAATGACGATCCCTCGCAAACCAAGAAAAGATTATACTAAAGACACATTGAGAGACAAATCCACTCGTTTTGACAGTGGGTGTCACTATGCTAAACAAAAACGGACTCCCATTTTGGGTCAGCCCGATTTTGTTTTTTTTTTAAATTATTTTTATTTAATTTGTATCGCAAAGTAGGAGGAAAAAATAAATATTACAAAAATTCCGATATATTCAGATAAAAAAATACCCGTAGGAAACATCTTCGATACCTAAATAACTTTAAAATAATCGATATGGTCCACAACGTACAACCCATTCTATAAAAAAAAACTTATATAACAAGAAAAAAACAACACTTTAAAACAAAAGCCCAAACCATAAACCATATAAAAAAATTATTACTAATATACACATTTGTCGACAAACTAGCCTAAAATTCACATAAAATGTGGCCCAAAGTAAAAAAAATACAAAACGGTCCCTCAACTTTTAACTATTTACGATTTTCTTACACAAAAAATCCCGTAAAAAAATTAACAAAAAAAACACGTCAAGTTTTTATTGTTCACAACGTTTTTACATTCATCGGCTCAAAACAAAGATATCGAACCGTCCCAAAAAAAGAAAATATTTGGGAAAAAATTAACCCGTCCCAACGCAAAAAATTTTTTCCCGAATCATACAAAAAAAGGAAATATCCGGGAAAAAATTAGCCAAAAATAAAACCAAAAAATAGCCTAAAATCTGGACCAAAGTAAAAAAAATAGAAAACGGACTCTCACCTTTTAACTATTTATGATTTTCTTAGACAAAAATTCCCGTAAAAGAATTTACAAAACCGTCCCAAAAAAAGAAAATATTCGGGAAAAAATTAGTCCGTCCCAACGCAAATTTTTTTCCCCGAATCATACAAAAAAAGAAAATATTAAAAATTAGTCCCGCCATAACGCATCGCCCAAAAAAGAAACCCCCGAAACGTAAAAAAAAATTATTCGGGAAAAAATTAGCCCCGCCGCAACGTGTGGGTTCTTTTGCTTGTTATTAACACTTAGTGTAAATTTTAATATCTTCTAAACAAAAATATAGAAACTGCTGCAATGATTAAGTAATAACTAAAAAAAAGAAAAAAAATGTGTTTTTATGATGTGATATCGCGAGTGAAAACCCTCCACGACATCCTCTACCTTTATCAACATTTTTCATAAAGCACTATTCTTTATAAATTTGAATTCGAAACACACTTCTATTGGAAAAAGGGTAGGTTATAACGATCCTTCCTAAAACACTATTTGTATCCTCATGTTTTTTGTGTTTTTTATTTATTTTTAATTTTTTTAATTTTGTTTATATTATAAAATCTTGAAACGAAAACTGCGAAACAAAAATATAAGTTTAACAAGTCAAAAATATTAAATTGTCAAAAAGTACAAAAAATAAACTGATAAAAAATTGTGTTGTACCGTAAACATAAGAAAAAGAATGTTTTGTATTTTTTATACTTTTTAGTGGCCTTGATACCAATAATCAATGTTTTAAAAACTGGTTTTTTAATTAACCCGGTCGAGTCACCGGGTCATGATTCAACCGGGTTTTTTTTAGCCAAAACCGACGTTCGATCACTCGACCGGTTAACGGTTGAACCAATTCAACCAACCGGATTTTAAAACACCGCCAATAATAGTAATTGTTGGAAAATTTTGACCGACCAACAAGGACTTTTGACAATATTCACCAAATACACACGTCACAACATTAACTTTTAGTTTTCCAACATGCACAAAGAAAACTTTGACAGTTGTAATGTACTACTTGTCATTCTGCACACTAAAATTGCATTGCATATATATATAGAGTTCCTCATGTAACCCAAATTTCCAAGTGGGTACGTCACATACTCACATTTAACTCAACTCCATTTCTGCAAATAAACACTTTCATTACGTCTTTAACTTATTATATCTTCACAGATATTATCGCCCCTTTTATTTAAACTATCTTTTTTTTCTTTTCTTTCTTATTCATTAAGACAAATATATACAACTTATACCCTGTCTTTTATACAAATACTCTGTTTTTGCTCTTTTTAAATGGGTTTTGTTAGTGTTTTCTTGGGAATTATTGGTGTTGGAATTGGCTTTGTTATTGGTATTATTCTTGGGTTTTACTTCTTCATCTATTCTGACCCAAAAAATGAACCTTTTGAGGTAATTTTTAATCTTTTTTATCTGATTTTTTTAATTGTAAGTTTTGATTGATACCCATTTGCATGTTAGTTCTAGATGATTTTAAATATTTCATGCTTAGAACTTATGATTGGATATATGTTGTCAAAATTTCTTAATAAGTTTTTAGGAAGTGATTAGTAATTTAGTATTGCTTTTGCTATAGTGTCGTCTACTTTTGTAGAAAGATAATTTAATTCTCGTCGCGATGGTATGTTTTGTTTTGCGTAACGATTAACGGTGTGTGAGATATTTAATTTTTAAAAAAGAGGTGGAAAGTGGGTTTTTTTATTTTTGATGAAAAAATGAGTGGCTATGATTGGTTCATTGGGTCTATGACAAATGCTGGGTCTATATTGAACTTCTGCACACTAAAATTGCATTGCATATAAGTAGGGATGAGCGCGGTACCGGTCCCGTACCGAATTAGTGGTATCGATTTTTTCCCGAGCATAAATTAGTGGTACCGGTACCGTACCAAACAGGATTCGGGTACCGGTATGGTACCGGTACCGGGAAATCGATGGTTTTTCCCCTTTTTTTAAGTAATTTTCCGATTTGATACCGGTCCCATACCGAACTAGTAGTCCCGATTTTTTTTTTACTCGAATCATGGTACCGGTCCCGTACCGTATACCGGGATTCGGTACCGTTCCGGTTCGATACCGGGATTCGGGTCTATATGCTCATCCCTACATATAACTATATATAGAGTTCCTCATGTAACCCAAATTTCCAAGTGGGTACGTCACACTCACATACTCACATTTAACTCAACTCCATTTCTGCAAATAAACACTTTCATTACGTCTTTAACTTATTATCTTCACAGATATTATCGCCCCTTTTATTTAAACTATCTTTCTTTTTTTCTTTTTTTTTCTTATTCATTAAGACAAATATATACAACTTATACTCTGTCTTTTATACAAATACTCTGTTTTTGCTCTTTTTAAATGGGTTTTGTTAGTGTTTTCTTGGGAATTATTGGTGTTGGAATTGGCTTTGTTATTGGTATTATTCTTGGGTTTTACTTCTTCATCTATTCTGACCCAAAAAATGAACCTTTTGAGGTAATTTTTAATCTTTTTTATCTGATTTTTTTAATTGTAAGTTTTGATTGATACCCATTTGCATGTTAGTTCTAGATGATTTTAAATATTTCATGCTTAGAACTTATGATTGGATATATGTTGTCAAAATTTCTTAATAAGTTTTTAGGAAGTGATTAGTAATTTAGTATTGCTTTTGCAAACTGATTACATTTTTTAGTCTATGGGTGGAGGCTATTCTATGGGCTAATAATCATTACTTTTGGATAGTTGAGAGTAGCTTATCCAACTGAAACAACTGATGATATTGATAATGTGAATATTTTTTTTATATCAAACACTACAGGCACATCCACACATGTTTTGTTATGCCTGATTATTAGATATCTCATATTCACTTTCATGGACAATCCTAATGGGCACAATCTGATGCAATATTAGTACCTATCTTTAGTTTAGGTGTATTTGGTGATACTCTTTTGATTAGTATTTTAAGTACTTTTTACTGGTTTTGATGAAAGCACACATGTGAAGAGAATGATTCTTGAAAATCTTCAGGGCTTTTTGAGACTTCAGGCTTTATTTTATGTAAAGCTTTAACCTTTATTCCCATGGTTTATTGCTGAAATTCTAGTAACCGAGTATTATTTTATGTTTTTTGAGTTATGTGGTCATTTGTTTATTCTTATGTTTGATTGGATAACTCTCGTTAAGTCAAAATTTTAATCCTTGATATATTGATAATTTATTTATTGACTATCCATGGTGCTGCGATAACTTGTTTGATTCTAGTTTCGTATATTCTTTAAAAAAGTATATTCTTAGAAAAAAACAACTCTTTTTCTTGTTTAGAGAAATGTCTTATTAGCTGTTTTTCCAACCGAACATTGTTTCTTTGTTTTAATTTTGATAATGTCAAGTTTTTTTTTGCTGATGTATGCTTTGTATAGTTGGCATACTTGCTTTAATCGTATACTAATAGACATGTATGTTATTGCAACTTCAGGATCCACTTGTGAGGCCAATTTTGGAGCTTGATACAGCGAGTTTACTAGATTTAGTTCCTGAGATTCCTCTATGGTTGAAGAATCCTGATTATGATCCTGTATGTATTTTCTTCAAACCATTATAAAATACTACATTTTGGTAACTTTTTCTAATTCTCTATCATATCCTTATTGTCACAGGTTGACTGGCTGAACAAATTTGTTTTAAATATGTGGCCTTATCTGGACAAGGTACATTGTGAGAATTGAGAAACCTATGAGTTTAAGGTATCTTTATACAAAAAAAATTCTATTTTTTCTGGGTTAGAAGCTCTAAAAGTGTGAAATGTACAGGCAATTTGTGCTGCCATAAGGCAGACAGTAGAACCAATGGCGGTTGACTATATTGGACAAGGACACCGACCTATAGAAGCAATAACGTTTGAGGCATTAAGTCTCGGGACCCTTCCTCCTATATTTCAAGGTGAGTTAGTGTAGGATGGGGTTTTTGCTCATTTCCAATTTAATAAGTTAAGTACCATTTCTCATACTAATGCTTGTCAGGCATTAAAGTATATGAGACCAATGAGAACCAACTGGTGATGGAACCTGCGTTTAAATGGGCTGGAAATCCAAATATAATCATAAATGTAAAGATATCATCATTGCGTATCAAGATTCAGGTAAGAAACTGTGGCAAACGACACATAAACCCCTCGTATAGCAGATACAATTATTTTCTGTGTCTGATTCAGAATTTGCATTAAAATTCAGTTAGTGGATTTACAAGTTTTTGCTGTTCCAAGGGTAACATTAAAGCCTCTCGTCCCAAGTTTTCCATGTTTTTCCAATGTCATTGTATCTTTGATGGAGGAGGTATCCGCTATACTTTGGTTGTTACTATTGTTTTATCACTTTGTTTTATTGGATTTGTGTATCTAATATTTTTCATTGAACATTTTATTAGCCGCATGTGGACTTTGGGTTAAAGGTACTAGGTGGTGATCTTATGTCTATTCCCGGCCTCTATCGACTAGTACAGGTTCATATTTGTTGGTTTATCTTTCGGGTGATTGAAAGTGCATGTAATGTAACAATGAATGTATGCAATGAACATGAAAGCATCATGGTTTTCTTTTTTGCAGGATGTTATCAAAAAAGAAGCTGCAAAACTTTACATGTGGCCACAAACTCTTGAAATACCCATCCTTGATTCTTCGCTGTAAGTGACTTAATGATGTAGCTCAATGTATCTACTCCTTACATTTGATATTGCTGAAACATTTCATATTTTACATACTATATAATAAAGTAGAATAACTGACCATTTTGAATATCAAAACTGCCCATCCTGAAATGCAAATTAAGGAATCTTGTAGACCTAAATTAGGAAATGTTAGCTTCAAATCTTTCCAAAAGATGAGATGTTGCAGTGTGTTCTTGTCTATTGCACACATATTGAAGACTTCTCACTGGATACATGTTTAAACTTGTATCTAATTTGTTTTTCCGTCAGTGGTATTGTGAAAAAGCCTGTTGGAGTTCTACATGTTAAGGTTGTACGAGCAATAAAGCTCATGAAGATGGATATATTGGGATTATCCGATCCGTATGTTAAACTAAAGTTGAGTGGAGATATGTTGCCTTCAAAGAAAACGACAATCAAGAAAAACACTTTAAATCCCGTTTGGAATGAGACCTTCAAGCTTATAGTTAGGGACCCTCAAGCTCAAACTCTTCAAGTTAATGTCTATGATTGGGACAAGGTATATCGTCACTCCGGTCTAGGAATAACTAAAATGGCCAAAATACCCTTTGGGTACGTAGAAATGTGATTAATGTCATCTGTATACTCGTTTGTGTTGTAGGTAGGGAGTCATGACCGGTTGGGTATGCAAGTGGTGCCATTGAAACTGTTAACACCGTACGAGACAATGGAACTATCTCTTGATTTACTAAAGAACATAACTGAGCCTCTGAAGAAGCACCCAAGAGGGCAAGTTATGTTGGAATTGACTTATGCACCATTCAAGGATGAAAATGATGTGTCAAGTGGCCCCCCCACACCCGTTAAAAACGTGAGTGGTGTGATGTCGTTCGGTGAAACCCCGAGTGGGACTGGGGCTGGTGTACTTTTAGTAACAGTCCAAGGTGCTGAGGATGTAGAGGGTGAGCATCACAGCAATCCATATGCCATGATAGTGTTTAGAGGAGAAACAAAGAAAACAAAGGTGATATTTTTGGTCTTATTTAAAGTCAATTACCCTAATGTTTTTCAAATTAGTCCGTAATCTTTTTTATATGGATTTCATATAATATTGAAATACCTTGTTCCTTATTAATATTAAATTTTTAAAGTTGAATATTGGTTTTCAATACCTCATTATCTTCAATTGCTTTCAAAAGATTATAAAGAGGACTCGAGATCCAAAATGGAATGAAGAGTTCCAGTTTTTGCTAGAGGAACCCCCTATACATGAAAAGATACATATCCAAATTAAGAGCAGGAGGACGCGCATGAGTTTCTTATCAAGGGTATTTCCAATATTTTTTTTACTCAATCTTTTAATGTGCATTATGTTTTTTAGATACATTGGTCATGCTTTCTATGACGTGCAGGAATCACTAGGGCATGTGGACATAAACCTTGTTGATGTAGTGAATAATGGACGGATTAACCATAAGTTTCATCTCATAGATTCAAAGAATGGCATGGTGCATGTTGAGCTTCGGTGGAGAGAAACTTGATATTACTCTATGATAGCGGAGTCAACATCGGGAGTGGTATATATTGAGGTGTGATATATAATTTTGAGTTTTTTTAATAGTGTTTATGGAAGCAGTCGTAGAAGTGTTGACAAGCATATCAATAGTTTAATCAGTTGAGTTGCACATTTCTAACCTTAAGTTTTTGTTTACACCAGTGTAAAAGGTCCATTGTGCATATGAATTCATCTGTTATCTGAGATGTGCGGTTAAAAAAAAAACGGAAAGAAAAACAAAGGGTTGATCTAGAGATGTGTATGGTTCAGCTTGTCTTATACATGTTCATGCCTAATAAACTGGGGTGTTATCGATGCTTAAAAACTGATATAGATATGATCATGGTTCAGTCATTAAGAATTATGTCCTTATTTGGGCACTTTGTGTTGAACACCATGTCATTTCTTGACCGCCAAAGGTACCACAGGGTTGTATGCACAAACATCAAAGAAAATGACGTATGGCGTTAAGGTGGCCGTGATCAGCTGTTTGCGTACTCTTGGGCTCCTGGCTCAGTTTATGCTGTTCGTTCAATCTCAAAGGACGGTTTAGACTTTCAAAGCACTAGCCAAACCATAATGGTTTCTAAAGATTTTAAACCCAGACAAGCCGTAAATATCTTGTTGGCTCATTCAGTTTTAGGTTTGTAATGGTTATACTTTGTTAATAGTCCATACGATTTTAAGATTTATTTACTTTGTTTCTCAACTAGTACTAGTTATATCGGAAGATGAGATCAGTTAAAGTAAGGTAATAATACGACTGGTGATAAATGGTAATGATATGACTTCGATAAATTAAATCTTCCATTGTTGTTGCACAAAGTTTTCTTCTTGACATGCACTATTGTTCAAAGGTTCGAGAGAAAATTTACATTAGGTTGTTTTTATGTGACATAATTCCTTTAACAACAAGGTGTGTCATGTCATGCCATAACCATTTTTTTACGTCGCTCATGTCACGCCGGAGTTGATATGCACACCAAAATAACTGATGTGCACACCACAAACATGAATATGTGGTGTTGTAATGTAACATATGCATCATATATATGATTTTGTGGTGTGCAAATCACTTGTTATGGTGTGCATATCATCTCCCGAATTTAATACAACTATGAACTATCCCTCACACTATTAAAATCACCATCGCTCTTAACATGTTATAACATCACCTTTTGAGGTCTATTATTTTATTTTATTTTCTAAGGTCCATTATTTTAATTTATTTTCTAATTTTTTCAAGGCAGGTAATTTTCACTCTCCTTGTGAGGTGTGCTTTAAGTTTTACTTCTTTCGTCTTAAAATAAGTGTTCATTTTGACTTTTTGAAGTATTTTTTTGTTACCTTTGATTTTTTTTGTTATATAATACTTGATGAAAATTATACCAATGAAAAATACATTTAAACCCCAATCCGTTCATATATTTTGCATCAGGTATTATATTTTGCATAAGGTATTATATTTTTCATCCTGTTAGTATTAGTGTCGAGTCTAGTTAATATATACAATAAATATAAGGTAGCTAAGTGTCTTTTTCTTTATATGTTTGTTTGAGTGGGCTCGAACCAAAGCCCATTCCTAGTCGGTGTAGACTAGGGCATCGACCCCCTAAAAGGAGGTGAGGGGGTGATGCTCAACACACACGCATTCTTCTATTCTTTCCTTTGTAACCGAGTTCGAGGTTTTGTGGTAATACAATATAATCGTTCGGTTATACTTTTTTGTTCTTCGTTCTTCTCGTTTCTTCATTCTTCAACATGTACGTTTGAAGGTTGCTACTTGTGCTTGATATATTCCGCGATATAGCATTCCGTGATCGAGCTTCGGGTTGTTGTCGTAATCATACAACAAGTGGTATCAGAGCCGCGGTTATTGTGGTCTTGAAGTTCGATGGCTAGTTCGTGGTTTCGAGATAACTTGAGGTGCTGAGTCTGTTCAAGTTTCGGGTTATCGCACGTTGCAGGTTTTATCGAGACGAAGAAGACGATTGTTTTTTTATATATATCACGTGTAGCTAAAAGTTAAAGGAAAAAAGAGGATTACTGTGATTGGCTTAATTTTCTTATTCTTGCACGCGATCAGAAGAAAAAAAAAGGTGACAGGAGGTGCTTTTTAAATCAAAGGTGAATATTATAAAGGTTTTTATTACTTTGGAAGTAAATAATCCTCACGTCAGAATACTACAAAGGACAAAAAGGTTATTGTTGCGGGTTTCTTGTTGTTCAAGTATTGATCGTAGTTTACTTGGGTTTCAAGTTTTACGATCGGGTTGCTTGTTCGAGATCGAGGTTTAGGGTTATTCTAATTAATTCGATATGCAAGAAGGGAATTTTACGTAACAAGGTTTAAATAATATGTCGTCGATAGCGAAGTTTGAAATCAAAAAATTTGATGGGTCTAATGACTTCGGGTTGTGGCGTGTGAAGATGCGGTGTCTATTAATTCAACATGGTTGGGAGGCTGCGTTAGATCCATTCGGGGGGAACCATGACGGACGCTGATAAAACTGCGGCGTTGAAGACGGATGTCTATAAGAAAGCACACAGTTCCTTACTCTTGTGCTTGGATAACAAGGTGTTGAGGGAAGTCAACAAAGAAGATTCTGCTGCAGGGGTTTGGTTAAAGTTGGAAACTTTGTATATGACAAAGTCTTTAGCCAATAAATTGTACTTGAAGAAGAAGCTGTTCACTTTCTACATGCATTCAGGTAAGAAATTATCTGAACATATAGATGAGTTTAATAAGTTGATCGGTGACTTGGCGAACATAGACGTTGATATTGATGACGAAGATCAGGCACTCATGTTACTTACGTCATTACCATCTTCATATGATAACTTTGTGGAGACATTGCTTTATGGAAGAGAGTCGCTCACTTTGGAAGATGTCTTGTCTAGCCTCAATTCACGGGAGTTGAAAAAGAGGACAGATGCAAAGGATGATGGTGATGGGTTATATGTAAGGGGAAGGTCGGATCATCGGGGTAATCAAGGACGTGGTAGTTCGCGATCGAAGTCGAAAGGTAAAGGAACTTATAAACTGAAGTGTTACATATGCTATTCTGAGGATCACCTGAAGAAAGACTGTCCAAAAAGGAACAAGAAGAAATCAACTGGCTTTGTCAAGAAGAATGCGGGACAGGGTTCTGGTATGCATTCTGAGGGTTATGACAATGGTGACTTGTTGATGGCGGTGAGTGAGGAGAGGTTCTTAGAGTGGATCATGGACTCTGGTGGCTCCTTTCACATGACGCCTAGGAGAGACTTCTTGTTTGAATTTAAGGAGTTCAATGGTGGTACGATTTTGCTCGGTGATAATAGAGCATGTGCCATCATGGGGATAGGGAATGTGAGAGTACAAATGAAAGATGGTTCAAGTTTTGTGCTTGAGAATGTGCGTTACATTCCCGATTTGAAGAGAAATTTGATATCTTTGGGCACTCTGGATCGAGAGGGCTATACCGTGAAGTTGCAGAATGGAAGAGTAAAGGTGATCAAGGGTTCTTTGATGGTTTTGTCAGGAACTATGAAGGGAAATTGTGTGTACTCCTTGGATGGCTAGGCTAAATCGGGTGAAGTTAGTGTCGGTATACAAGAAAAGGAGAGTCTTGCACAGGTGTGGCATAAACGCCTGGGTCACATTAGTGAAGCAGGCTTGCATGAACTTGAAAGAAGAGAGGTGCTTGGGAATAAAGGTCTAGGTAAGCTCGAATTCTATGAAAATTGTGTTCTTGGAAAATCGACCAGGATAAGTTTTGGTCGAGGTCAGCACACAACAGAGGGAGTTATAGAATATGTCCATGCGGATCTCTAGGGTCCTTCTCGGGTAGAATCGATGAGTGGTTGCCGGTACTTCTTATCGATTGTTGATGATTATTCGAGGAGGGTTTGGGTTCATTTTCTTAGACACAAGAATGAGGCATTCAACAAGTTCAATGAGTGGAAGCAGTTGGTGGAAAACCAGACAGGTAGAAAACTGAAGAAACTACAAACGGATAACGGTTTGGAGTTTTGTAATTAGGAATTTAATAACTTATGCAAGGAGAGCGGGATAGCAAGACATTTGACAGTTATAGGAACTCCTCAACAGAATGGTCTAGCTGAACGAATGAATAGGACACTCTTAAACAAGGTTAGGTGTTTACTGATTTAGTCTAGTTTGCCAAATTCGTTCTGGGCAGAAGCAACGGTGACAACAGCATATCTGATCAATAGGTCTCCATCTACAACATTGGAGAAGAAGACACCTATGAATTTATGGTCAGGACATCCGGGGAATTATGAGACGTTGAGGATATTTGGTTGCGTTACTTATTCATACGTGAATTAGGGGAAGCTCAAGCCTAGAGCTATAAAATGCATATTCTTGGGGTATCTTGAGGGTGTGAATGGATACAGATTATAGAGGTTAGATGATGTCAAACCAAAGATAATCATAAGCAGGGATGTGGTGTTTAATGAGAGCCTTATGTATAAGGATACTCTCAAGGGTGTTGGTGCTGCAGATTCTGGGAAGGAAGTTGAGTTTGAGGTGGAACTTCAAGGCAGTAAGATCGAACCAACTATGTATCCTCATACTGGGGAAAATCCAGGGAATGAAGATGAGGAACAAGATAAAGGGCCTCAATAACAGAATCTGGACAACTATGTCCTGGTGTGTGATAGAGCAAAAAGAACAACTGCTATACCTGCAAGGTATAGGGATGAAGGTAATGTATCATTGTCTAGACCATCAGGGTCTAAGGAAGATGATATGGCGGCTTATGCATTTGCTATTGCTGAGGAAGAAGATACACATGAACCAATCACTTTCCAGGAGGCGATTAATTCATCTGAAAAGGATGAGTGGGTTCGTGCTATGGAGGAAGAGATGAGTTCTTTAAAGAAGAATCATACTTGGGAGCTGGTCGATCAACCACCTGGTCAGAAGCTGGTAAGCTGCAAGTGGTTGTATAAGATTAAAGAAGGGATTGAAGGCGTTCAGAAACCAAGGTACAAAGCAAGGCTGGTAGCTCGGGGGTTTACACAACGAGCAGGGATTGACTACAATGAGGTTTTTTCACCTGTGGTTCGACATACATCTATTAGGGTGATTCTCTCATTAACTGCTTGTGAAGATTACGAGTTGGAACAACTTGATGTGAAGACGACGTTTTTGCATGGTAATCTTGAAGAAACCATTTATATGAGGCAACCACTTAGTTTTGAAGAAGGAACGGGAAACAAGGTATGTTTGTTGAATAAATCTCTTTATGGTCTTAAGCAGTCCCCAAGGCAGTGGTACAAACGGTTTAATGTGTATATGATCAGCAATGGGTTTAGCCGCAGCAGCTATGATAGTTGTGTTTACTTCAAGGAGTTTGCACCAGGTATGTACATATATCTATTGTTGTATGTAGATGATATGTTGATTGCTTGTAAAAGCAAGTCTGAGATCGAATATACCAAGGGACTGATGCGTAAAGAGTTTGATATGAAGGAACTAGGTCCAGCTAGGAAGATACTTGGTATGGAGATTGTCAGGGATAAGGGTAGCCGAACCCTGAAGGTGTCTCAGTCGGGATACGTGCAGAAAATTCTGAGTAACTACAGAATGGATAATGGCAAGTCAGTCTCTGTGCCATTGGGAGCACACTTCAAGGTATCTTTGAAGGATTGTCCGTCGAATGAGTGGGATGTGAAAGAATGAGTAAGGTTCCATATGCGAATGTTGTAGGTAGTTTAATATACTTGATGGTGTACACTAGACCGGATATTACGTATGATGTTAGCATTGTAAGCAGGTATTTGGCGAATCCAGGTAAAAACCATTGGGAGGTAGTGAAGTGGATTTTGAAGTACTTGAAGGGCACTGCTGATGTAGGTCTAATGTATGGTAGAGATCAAGGGAAGCACGTGGATGTTGATGGTTTCATAGATGCAGATTATGCTAAAGACCCTGACAAGGGTAGGACGATAACCGAATACGTGTTTATGGTACATGACTGTGTTGTGAGTTGGAAATCAACTCTGCAGCATGTTGTTGCATTATCTACTACAGAAGCGGAGTATATGGCGCTTACGGAAGCTGTTAAGGAAAGCATTTGGTTTAAAGGTCTACTAATCGAGCTGGGAATAAACCTAAGGTCAGTGGTTATGAATTGTGATAATCAAAGTGCAATTCATCTCTCAAGAAATGCGATGTTTCATGAGAGGACGAAGCATCTCAACGTGAGGTATCACTTCATCAGGGAGATCGTGGAATCTAAAGAGATTGAAGTGGGGAAGATAGGCACAAAGAATAATGCAGCTAAAGCGTTTACAAAGGTGGTTCCAGGTCCGAAGTTCAAGTATTGCATGAAGATACTTGGTGTCGGGATTAACTAGTCTAGTCACTAAGGTATAAATTATTAGTATTAGTGTCGAGTCTAGTTAATATATACGATAAGTAGAAGGTAGCGAAGTGTCTTTTTCTTTATATGTTTGTTTGAGTGGGCTCGAACCAAAGCCTATTCCTAGCCGGTGTAGACTAGGGCATCGACCCCCCCACCTTATAAAAGGAGGTGAGGGGGTGATGCTCAACACATACGCATTCTTCTATTCTTTCCTTTGTAACCGAGTTTGAGGTTTTGTGGTAATATAATATAATCGTTCGGTTATACTTTCTTGTTCTTCGTTATTCTCGTTTCTTCATTCTTCAACAGGTACGTTTGAAGGTTGCTACTTGTGCTTGATATATTCCACAATCTAGAGTTCCGCGATCGAGCTTCGGGTTGTTGTCGTAATCATACAACACATCCGTTCATAATTAAAGTTAAAGTTGAACCAATTTGACTATGAAAAGTCAAACTAGACATTTATTTTGGAACGGGTATAGTACTTGACTATTGACGCATCCATCTTCTTGGGCCTAATTTTCACTCTTCTAGTCTTCCACTATTTTGTGGGCCTAATTAATATTGGTTAGAGTCTCACAGTCTATTCATTTATTTTAGAAATTTAGCCCAGCTTCCTTTCTGTCTTTTTAGTGAAATGATTTGTTTATTTGTTAAGTTGTTATACCATTAAGTCACTGTATGAGTATATGTATTATGTGTATAACATCAAGTCACTGTCTGAGTATATGTATGAGCATAGATAACTGCATGGGTATATAATGGCAATATGCAATATGTTTTGGATACGAGCATTGCAATATTATCATACTGTTTTTTTTCTCATCTTCTAACTCATACGTTATCTCTAGGAGTGGAAATGAGCCGAGCCGAGCTCGAGCTCGACTCATTTATATATATTAAGCTCGAGTTCGGGCTCGAACTCGTTTCGAGTCTCACATTTTGAGCTCGAGCTCGGCTCGTGAAAATGTTCCTAAGCACGAGCTCGGCTAAGGCTCGACTAATTTATATGATGTCTTAAAGAAAACAAAGTTCAAATGGAGCTCGGCTCATTAATCACACAAAGCTTGAGCTCGTTTACTTATTTTAAGCTCGTTTAAACACAATTATACGTATAGACAATATATATACGTATACCAACTGTGTTTGTAAAAGGGAGTCAAAACGAAAAACCGTGTTTTGATGATTTGTCTAATGTCCATTCTATACCGGTATTTACTCAAACTCGAGTCGACCATAGACCACTCTTCCCAACACCGAATTTGAAACCTTCAACCTCGTACAATCAAAAATCTCCATTTCAAAATAAACCTAACCTAAACAATCGACCTTCTTTTCAAAAGAGAAAGAATTCATACAACAACCGGAGGTCTTCACATCATCAATGGCATAACTCATTTCAACGGAGAGACAACTCCTACCCAAACCAAAGATTTTCTAAAACAAACTTTGGACCAAGATTTCAAAACGAAAATAATTTTCAATCAAACCCTTGGTCAATGTTTTCAAGGTTCGGTCTTGAGAGACTTAGCCAATTGCTTCAAGACCCAATGATGTTTAACTTGGGAGTGTTTTATACTAACACCAATGGACTCGACAACCATTGGGGACCAAGTTTTTGAGTTATTTGTTTGTTAAGTATAAGCTTGAACCGGTCTATTAGATTGTGAATAGTGGTTGTTCTAAGCACGTGATCGGTAGTAGAAGATTGTTTACTTCATACAAGGAGTATGATGGTGTACATAAGTAATCTTTGAGGAAAGGTCATCGGTAGAGAAAGCATCAATGGTGGATCTTTATCTCATGGTCGTGAAACTAGAATGATTCATCAAAACCGAGCTAAGTTTTCCTTTTATGTTTATGAATCTTTGAATGTTTTTATATTTTAGTTGTCAAAAATGCTATTGAACTTGCTTGATGTTAGATAGGTTATTTTTGTCACAACTTTAAAATTAGGTGAACTTTGAAACTTATAGATCATTAACTTAAATTTATTCTAAACGTTCATACTATGTGTTTGGGAAACATACTTAAACTAATCTCAATGCTATATATAGTTGTATGTCATATCCAATTGCCTTGTATGATGATTATATGCTTACTTATCATAGTGATTAAGGGATAATATGAGAAATGTGTTTACATGAAAAGTATGTTTTTATGCTAATTGCGTATATGCCCACTTTCTATGATGCTAATTGATTTCATATATTGCCTACTTATGCTCGTTTGTTATACATGCATCTTCAAAAGTTAGGAAAAATGATTTTTAAAATGATGTCATTGAAGAAAATGTGTATGGTGCACATCTTCATGTTCTTCTAGATTTAGAATAATCTAGGCATTTTAGATAGTGCTTGGTTCAGAAGATATTAAGCTCTTAAAGTTTGATTTATGTGCTTCGGAGTTACGTGAAATGCATGGAAAGGACTACAATTAATTTGTTTTCTAAGATAAAGGATATGTTGTAGTTTTTAAGGTCACCTTTACATCATATAGGTGTTAACTTTGAGAGGTTGTATTAATCTAAGGGAGAGTAATACATGGTGTCAATTACTCACTTACAGATCCCCTCATGTCATAACTTGTCATTATGTAGTAATTTATGCTTAGGACTTTCGTATGATTGGAATATTTAAGATATTGAGTGTGCTTGATTCGTATATATATACGTAATATTCCTACTTATCTTTGGATGTAATTAGGATTGCGTTAGAAATAAGAATCTACAACCTAAATTTTTGAAAAGCCTTCTCACCTTAGGATTCTATATGCTTTATGATTCAAAAATTATACACACATTTTGGCGTAAACATTACCTCAAAATTTTAGGATTTTCCATAATAGTTATGTACTTGAATATGTGATGTTGTTATATGTTTGCTTGAATTCGAATTATAATGATTTGAACATTTATGAAAAATGTAGATTATGACTTATTGTGTATGCATATATATGAATTATGTTTGGAATAATCCATGTAATCAAGTCTCTAAATGGTAAACTAACCCATGATGGACGTGTACATGCGAGATTGTATGTTGCGTGTTGTTTGTTGTTCTTGTTGTAGCCAAGAACACCTCGAAGGTGATGCTCTTGACCTAGGGATCCCCGCCTTAAAACAAAGAGGAGAAACGATCTAGGGGGCATGTTTTAAGATATCTACCTTCTACCTCTATAAAGATATCTACCTTCAAGTGAATGATCAAGAGCTGCCTTTTTGATTTGACAAAAGGGGGAAAAAGAATGCAAAAAGAGCTAAAGCTTACGGGAGAGAAGAAAGCTACTAAAAGCTCAATGGCAAAGACAATGTTCAAGCTTCACTAAAATTACAAGCCAAGATCAAGACGCAAAAAGCTACATCGATGACGTTCTTCATCTTCGCTATGTTTGCAATTTTATTTGCTTTCGGAAATTTATTTTTCTTCATCAAAAAGGGGAAGATTGTTGAGGCAACATTGACTAAGATCTCCTTTATATTTTAACGATGACAAATAAACGTTCGCAACACTTAAAATAAAAAACGATAGCCAAAAACCGCCAAAAATGAAACATTGGTTCTGGCGCGCTGGCCACGCGCCAGCACATGGCCAGTGCGTAAGACGTTGTTAAGGTTTGGTAGGTTTTTAATTTGTTGGCTTTCCTCTTACCCGACACATGTGGATCTTTCAATACATGTATGAATATGATATCTGGTTTATCAGAAACACTCGAATCGAGGTTTAAACTTAGAGAGGAACGAAAACAAGTCATCTTGTTTTCAACAAAACACTAACTCATTTTCTTTATCAAATGCCTCTAGCCAATGCCAAGTCTAGTTTTCTAAACCTAGTAGAATCATACTTTCAACATACCATCAAATGAAAGTATTCACTTGACCTTAATCCGGATTTACGTTGTCTCTAATCACGTAACGGGTTTTACTCTCTTATTGGTCAAAGTAGTTAAAGGTCACTTTGCGTAAATGCATCATTTCCCTTTACGGGATGTGCTTTACTTGAGATGCAAAACACTTAGCTAGTTTGCATCAAGATGATTAGTGATCATGTCCATTGTTGATAATCATGGATTAAGTCTTAATGACTATTTGAGTTTGTGTTATTTGGAAGTTGATTATACTTTGATTTTTATCACTTTCCACATATGTTTTACAAACTCCCACACTCCCTACACATCTCTTACACGCCACTCTCCACTAAACATAACCTAATCATTTGGTTAACCACACTTTCCAAACAAATGATTCTTCTCACTTTCTATACATATTCCCTAGTTATTTGTTAATCCACACTTCCCAACAAATGATTATTCATACTCTCCTACACAATCCCAACATTTCTACAAACATTCCTCCTATTTCCCATATACATTCCTTAATCTTCATTTTTATTTCTTAAAGATAATATGACCACCCATATAATCAATCCCTTGATTATCTTCCTCCTCATCACCATCACACAAGCCTTCTCTACATAAACCTTCTCAAGCTTAAACCCACATGTGATAACTCACATTCGTTACACAATGTACTCTCTTGTACTTGTTGTCTCCCTCATTCCATACAAAGGCTTCTATATGTCTTTTCACTACATTCTCCCACTCACTCGCACACTCACATACTTGAATTTCAAACTACGCACACACACACATACACACACACACACACA
Source organism: Tanacetum coccineum (assembly GCA_026074375.1). Taxonomy (NCBI): domain Eukaryota; kingdom Viridiplantae; phylum Streptophyta; class Magnoliopsida; order Asterales; family Asteraceae; genus Tanacetum; species Tanacetum coccineum. The sequence continues at coordinate 6,626 of BQNB010011760.1, read as the reverse complement.
CACACACACACACACTCAAAGCTTACTCTATACACTTTGCTCACACTCACTCACACACACTCTCAAGTTTGAAATTCAAATCACACACACACATTCTCAAAGCTTCCCACACACACACTTTACCAAATTTCTCCTACACACTTTACCAATTCACAACCAAACTTCTCCTTCACACTTCTATCCTTTCCTAACATTCAAATTTAAAATTTGAATTTGAATTTAGGCTCCCTTCTATCACATCAATGCCAACTCACATACAACTCACATCTCTTACACTCCTCACATTTGAATTTAAAATTCAAATTTTCCCCCTCACAACATCTATCCTTTCTCCCTAAGTTTGGCATATTCCTTTGGCATACTCTTTCTTCTAACCATAACAACTCACTCACTTGACCATGGTTAGTTTCTAACCCATCCTAGTACACACACAACTCTCTCACAACACTTGATTTTGAAATACAAGTGTGTTCTCTTTCACACAATGACAACTCACCCTAAACACTTTAATTTGAATATTGAAATTCAAATCATAAGAGGCAAAAACTTTTATCCATCACATGGGAAATGCCTAAGTACATTCTTTTTCTAATGGTTCTTTCCTTTCTCTTTGAAATTGGACAAACACCCCTAAAACTTCTTTTATACATTTTTAAATGTTTTTATCAAATGGCTATTTGAGTTGATTGACCTTGAGTGTAAGAATGATGGAATGGTTAAAGCGTGAAGTATAATTGGAGGTTTAGCAAGAACGAGTATTTAAAACACCAAAACCTGAAAACTCGAGACGGGTGTCTGGCGTGTGGGCAGCGCGCTAGGTGCTGTTAAAGATTGCACCTTTTGGGGTCTTGACCTATAAATACCCTTTGTGCCTATTGTATTCCTCACCTGTTTCCATTCACTATTTCTCTCTATCTCTCTTCTTCTATCCTCTAAGTCTAACATCAAAAGTGTTTTAATCTTTCAATTTTATCATTCTATTAAAGAGAACACATCTCCGTAAGAGAGACACATAAGAACCTAATCCACACTTGTATGTTATAAGTCGAGGGTCTTATTTATTATACCCTTTATTCTAGAATCGAGACTCTATTAGGACTTGGTTAGAAACAATCAACTTTCATTCAATTTAGTTGTAAGGGAAGTCTTGTATATTTGTGATCAATCCTAGATTGAGAGTTGGTCTAGTGGGGTTTAGGTATACTTTTAAGGGGGAAGTCTTAGTGGTCTTTGTGGAAACTAGAAGGGGAGGTTGAATAGTTTACACGTTTGTTTTACGGTTTAAAAGTTTACTTTCAAAAATGTATAGATCCGAGTTATATGTTCAATCAAATCACAATATGAACAAGCAATAACTATCTAAATGAAAACTAAATAACAACAATAATAATGTAAAAGAGATATGAAAGAGGAACAACCAAAACCAAGACATCGAGATTTTAAAGTGGTTCGGCTTTACGACGCTACCTCTTTCGCCCTATGCACTTCTCGAGTATTCTCGAGATTTCACCCATGTCTACAAGCCTCCCTTTAGGCAGAAAAAACCGTTTAACCATCGCTTACGTTATTTTTTGTACTAAGCTAAATGTCGAGTCCTATATCTTAGCTAGAGAAACCAATCTACCACTTCACATGTAAACACACTCACAAGATCTACACTATCGGATCTACACAATATCTGAATCACACAAATACACAAGATAAATACAATAGAGTTTTGGTACTTAGAAGAAGAGAGGAGAGATCACTAATTAACACTTCGTTTCTTGACGAATACGAGTGTTCTTCTCTTGCACTTGTAATGACAGTGGGTAAATATGAGAAGAATAGATTAGATCACTTGAAATAACGATCTAGTATCGTTAGTGATCAAGAGTTTTAGTGAGAAGAAAAAAACGGTTTAGAGAGAGAAAAAAAATACTAAAAAATTTTTGTGCAAAAGAGGAATGATTTCTACTGACTGGTAGCAGTATTTATAGGCAGGGAATCCCAACGGCTCTCTAGGGGCGGTCCCGGCGGTCCCTTATATATAAGGGGGCCGCCAGGCCTATAAGGGGGCCGCCGCCTAGACTCCGCTCCCTTTTTTGTCTTTTTGTGGGGAAGGTTGTATCTGGTGTAGAAGCTTCTGTTTTGGGAGGAAAATTTGAATTTCAAATTTTAAGTTTTTAATAAAACTTTTTATTTTAATTAGAAAATATTTTGTAAAAGTATTTTGAAAAAAATACTTTTATAGGATTAAAAGTGAGGATTAAGAGAAAAATATTTTCTTGATCACTAATCATGCTTATATATTTTGTTTGTCCATACCTTAAGTGATCGCTAATCTTAGAAATGAAATTTTATATTTAATAATTTGTAAACGTTTATTTTTATTGTAAACGTTTTTACATTTTGTTATTATTAAAACGTTGAGAGGTCGAAAAATATAAATAACGTTTTTAGGCATTATTTGTATTAACAATCTCCCCCTTTTTGATGATGACAAAATATAAACTCATTTTAAATAAAATTAAAGATGTCAAATTATTAAATGAGTTATGTTCTATTTCTCTCCCTTTTTGTCGAATTAAAAAAGAATGATCGTCGACTTGTTGAAGGAAGAAAGAAATCGACGATATCAAGACTCCCCATTGATGTATGCTCCCCCTTGTTCGGGGCACCAAGGGATCGATTTTATGAAATTGTTTTGCTACAAAACAAAGTTAGAAGTACAAGTGCAAGATAAATATCTTTCAAGTTAACACATTGTAATCAATTTAACAAAAGAAGAGTTTCATTCAACCAACAAGAAACTCATACACTAGCACATCCAACTAATACATTCAACATAAAATTTAAAAACTAGATCTTAAAACGAGATAACACACATTCATACAACATTTGTATGAATCATTACAATCGAAAGTAGATAATCGTAAAGACATAATAAGGCATAGATATACACTAGTTGATTCTTGAAAGGTAAAAGATGCCATATCAAAAAAGGGGTTGTTTATTATTAAGCTTTTGAGATTGTTCAAATATGGTGAGGAGGTTGTTATTGAGGATGAAAATTAAGTGGAAGGACCAATGATGAGAGATTTGATACAGTTAAGGTCATCTTTCAATGTATCAAATAGATTTTGGGTATTCAAACAACAATGACAGAATTCTAAATGAAGGTTTACTTGATCTAAGGAAGGTGGAGGGATGCATGGTGAGGTAGGAGGTGAAGGATTTGTGGCATAAATTGCTTGTTGGAGATTCTCAAGAAGATTAGATAAGTGATGAAGTTCATGTGTTATTTGGTTTAGAGATAGGTTTTGCGGAGGTGAAAGAGATGGTAAAGAATTGGTTATAGAAGGAGAGGTATGTGTATTCCTATTAGGTGGAGGAGATGGTGGAAGATTGTGACTTTGTCTCCAAGGCTCAAGAATGGCCCTTCGGAGTTTTCTAGAATAGTCATGAGTAGATTTGCTAGAGAATGACATTGAGATCTTGATGATGAGAGAAAAAAGTAGAAGAGAAGTGTAGATTGATATGGAGAAGAATGATGGTTATATAGAAGGATTTTGGGAAAGGCATGGTATTAGAGAATGAAGATTCTAGGAAGTATTTTGTTTAGAAAGGAAATGATGGTTGGACCTAAGTAGAATAGGGTCAGAGTTACAGAAAAAAAGGGGACAGGAAAATTTCGTGGTTTCCTGATGGCGGTCCCTTATATTAGTGGCGATATCATATATATTAGGGAGCCGCCCTATATTTAAAGGGACCGTTTTCTGGAGATTCGCTAAATTTTCTAGAAGTTTTAATTTTTAGAGTGGTTAATAAGATTTAGAAGGGCGATTATGGCATTTTCATTACTTTAAGAATTACATAATACATCTAAAGGAGAGAATAAGTCATGTAATGTGCTCAAGATGAAGCATATAAATGACTAAAATGTCTACTAAATGCCACATAGCAACCATTAAATAATAATGTAGACACATTATACACGTACTTGATTATCCATGATAGAGGTTAAGATAGTATTACATAGTAATAATAATAGTACGTATCCCTAGCAATAATTCTAGAGGAATATTTCAAGACGTAGTTAATTGATTTAAGATGAGTAGGATGAACCCAAGGTTTCATGGATGGCCAATATGATTTGTATTTCGATTTTTGTAGATGAGGATTAATTTTGATAATGTGATCATATAGACGATTTAGAATCATTCCATATGCCATTGGAGAATTTGGTTGGTTTTTAATATTTTCAACTCGTTTGGTTAGAAAATAGGCAAAGTTGAAGGGAGTACTTGTTAGAATGCAATACATCATGTGACTATGATGATGCAGGAAGAAATTATGAGTCATTTTGAGTGTCAAAGCCATTATCTTGAATGATTTCATTCCAAGATCTCATGTCATGATGAAGTTCTTCCTTGAGGATTATGTTTGGAAAAATTGTTTGTCATGTTGTTGTGATTGATTAGATAATTTCCTTTGGTGTAGGAATGTGTGTTTGATATGGTGTGTTTGACTCTTGATTAGTTTTCAAAGAGTCGAGAGAGGGTTCTTCAGAGTAAGAACATTCTCCTTCACATGGAATGGAGAGAATTGAGGCAAATAACTCGAGTGAAAACTTAAATGTTCTTTTCAATGCCCAAAATGTTAAGAAGATGTTTAGATTGTCATCTTTGGTGATTTCCATTGAAGAATAAAATTCAAGTAGAAATCTTGGACAAATTTCTTCATGGAGTTCATATATTTTCGAAAGTTTGATAATTTGAAAAAGGGTTTGAATATTATCGTATTTATTAGATTCAGGAGATATAGGGCGACCTTCATGGATTAACCTACATTCTAGGTTTCTAATGATGGGTTTTAAGATATCAGGAATATAGTTTTCGTTTGAGATTGTTGGAACGTATGATTTTATGTATCATAATTCATCTTCCAAGGTCATTTCACCTAAAATTGGAAAAGATAATTGTAGTGAGATTCCTTCATTTAACGAGATGCTTATGTGTGCCTATATGCAACAAGTGTGGAGTAGCGATTAACTCGACCTAAATATAAAATCCTAAGAGTTCATCCAAATGCTCCTTAATTTGGTATTTCTCATCCAAACAAGTCAAAAAATACATATGAATTATGTATCTCTAAATTTATTCATGAGATCGTTATGCATGTGTTTGAAAACGTTTTTGGATTGAATTAACAATGCATAACAATAATTTTATTATGTTCCTAACGTGAGTGATTTGAAAATAAAAATGGGGTTTTGGTTCAAAATCAAATTTTCAACAAATTCACAAATGTATGCAAATCCTATATCTACGGGAAGCATATTAGTTATACATTGTATCCTAGTACTCTTAATTGTACAAAATTGAAAGAAAAATAGAAAATCTCCAATTTCAATTTTTTGGTGTTCATCATGAACCCTAGACTCAAATTGAAAGAAAATAGATGAAATGACTTACAATTGATGATCTTTGCGATATTAGGATTGATTATTAGTGTTAATTTGATTTTCAATTGATGTTTAGATGGTTGATTTTGAGTTTTGATGGGTTTTGAGTCGTGTTCAACAATGGCAACAGGTAAGGGGGTGTTTGTTTTTCTGTTTTGAAATTTTTTGTTTAAGTGTCCCATTTTGTGACTTGCTGGTGGCGGTCCCATATTTACCGGCGGTCCCAAATATATTGGGGGTCGCCTATATGGGGGTCGTCCTCAGCCAAGGGTTTTTGGAATTGGTTTTTGACGAAAATTTTACGAAGAGGAGTGACATTTTAATTTGCATTTCACGAATTAAAAATGCTTAAAGTACTTCGGATGAAGTATTCAAGTTGTCACGACACGGAATAGAACACGGACTAGAATCGAAACTAGAAGAAGGAGAAGCGGACACATAAGGTTTATGGAATGTGTTCCATCATTCCTAAACCAAGACGTAGATAGTTAAACGATTCACGTTTAAGGGGTTTAGTAAGAATGTCGACGATGTTGTCGACGGACGGCACTTTTTCGATTGAGATATGTCCTTTATGGACATTATCATGAAGAAAATGGTGACGTATTTCGATGTGTTTGGTACGAGAATGTTGCGTCGGGTTTTTGCTAAGGTCAATCGCGCCTTTTTTGTAACACATGGTGGGAACGTCGTTGAGTCGTACGTCGTAGTCAATGAGAGACTATTTCATCCATAGTGCTTGTTGACATGCCTTTCCGGCGCTTACGTATTCGGCTTCGGTGGTGGATATAGCAAGAGCGGTTTGTTTCTTCGAGAACCAAGATGTCAAACAACATTCCACGAACGTAAAAATATCGCTAGTGCTCTTTCGGTCCACATAATCTCCCGCATGATCAGATTCGGCATATACTACGGTTTCTATGCTGGTCCCCTTAGGATACCATAATTCTAAGTGTGTAGTGCCTTTAATGTATCGGAAGATACGCTTAACCGCTTTAAGGTGAGAGGATTTGGGAGCCTCTTGAAAGCGGACACAAAGGTAGACACTAAACATGATATCGGGCCTACTTGTCGTTAGATATAATAAACTACCTATATAGACTCACACTCTTCATCTTTCGTGAGTTTAGTATCGGAGGACATGGGGGTTTTCATTAGTTTAGAATCTTCTAGACCAAAT